>WAAG01068096.1:44086-75675 GCA_013390105.1 Tichodroma muraria
CCGGGCCGCCCCCGCTGCCGGGATCCCGCCCGGCCGCCGCGCCGCGCCCGGGGGCTGCGGGGGCGGCTCTCGATGCGCACGCCGAGAGTTGGTGTTCCCCGCACGGCTCTGCTCGGTCACGGGATTGCGGGCATTAACGCGGGCCGTGGGGCGACACGTGCGGCTCCGGTGAAATGCACGTTTATCTCCCGGAGTTGTTTGTCCAGGGTTGTGCCCACTGAGCCTCTGCTGTCTGCGTTGCCTCCACAGGACCAAAACTTCTAGATGTAGATAAACGCATTTGTTACAAAGGATTTTGTGCTAGAGGAGCAGCTTACCCCTAATTTACAAAGAATTCGCTTTTAACATTTGTGTTCCTTGCAAACAAATCTGTGCTGAGCAGAAAGGTAACTGCTAACAGACAAATACTCGTTTCTCATTTGCACATCTTGTGAGGAATTCTGTGCAAATTAAAACAAATGATGCACATTTCAAGTGTGTATATAACTGAAAATAAAGTTTCAGATACCCCGGCAATTTACAAATAGCCACAGACAAAAAAAAAAAAAAGAAAGAAGATAGTTTTTATGTCTTCACTTGCAGTTAAGTTCTAATGAAAATAAATAGTGCTTTCAGAATCTTTCTGATGCAGTGTCAGACTTGGGTGTTAGCAGTGCTGATGGTTTCAGTTTGATTTACAGAGCCTGGTGTCATTATATGTTGATGTTTTACATATTCCTTCTATAAGTTAAAGGTTTTCTTTCTGCCACGATGAGGATAAATCAAACAAGGACACAATCAATCATTTGGAATACCCAGAATTACTTGGCTATTTTATTTTAGGGGGAAAAAGACTATCACAAAACATTGGATTTTCCTCATTGAGGCTCCCATCCCTGCTAGCACAACCCAAAGGCAGTTCCAGACGGAGTTTCCGTGTTCCCAGCTGGGGTAACTGACATGGCAGGAGCTCACCTGTGAGGGGTGCGCTGCTTTCCTGGGCTGCTCTGGGTCTGAGCACTTTGTCTCATTTTTCAGGGTGGTTGTTGGAGGCGATTTGTGCCTCTGAAACTTTGTAGCTGTAGATACACATTAACTGATGTGTTCAGAGATCGCTTGGGTGCCTCGGGGTCCTTTCCCGTGTGTGAGGAGAGCTCTGGCACTGGCCCCCTGGGGGTTTTCCCTGGGCTGAAGGGAATCTGCTCTGGCTCCCTTCAGGGCCCCCAGTTCCACCTCACCCCAAAGAGAGGGACATTTTCTAATATGTTAGACGTTCTTTTTCTGTTCCTTCTCCTTCAAATTCCAGCTCCTGAATTTTCCCTGCCCAAGGTGTCCATCCATTTTTGGAGGAGTGCTGGGTATAAATTAGGATCTGTGAATTCTCCCCAGAATCTGTATTCCTTTCTGTCCTGGATCCTGCTGGGATTCTCCCTGGCCTGTAGTACTTGAGGAACCAATCCCATTTCCCTTGCTCCACCTCCTCGTTTGATCCCTGTCACTCTGACTCTGCTGTAGAACTTCCTTATCCTCTGCTTCCAGAGGATAAGGAAGTTCTACTTCCAGATCGTGTGTAACTTCCTGAGCTTCTCTGAATTCCTGATTTTCCTTCTCTCCCCTCATCCACCTCCCTTTCCCAGTTTATTCAGTCCTCTCTTTCCCATTTATTGTACACCTCAGCTGCATCTTTAATGCACAACCAGCTTTGGGACTTCTTTCAGTTTTCCTGCCCCTCCTCCTCTTGCTTTTCCCCAGCTCCATTGCCTGGTTCTCATCTTTATTGTAGTCCATAAAACTCCATCCAGTCTGGACGGTGGAGGGGATGGATTTCTGAATTTCCTGTATTCCAGCCCTGGGAAATCCTTGTGTGTCCCAGCATTCTAGTGGCTGAGAGACAATTCCTGAATGTTTCAGCCTTGGGTGAATTAAAATAATGATGGATGATGGCTTTTTTTGGGAGCTGTTGAGAACATCCAGTTCTTGTTGAGTTTCACCCAGCTTGGATTTGAGAGTGAGTTGAAATACCATTTTTAAAAGTGTGATACACAGATGTAAATTAAATGTCAGGCTGCAGAAGCATTGCCTAACACATTTTCAGTTGTTATTTTAGGTTCATTATTTTGGGAGAAAGCTCAGCTATCCCAAAGCATTCCCAGTGGCTCTCCTGGCTGTAAACAGGATCTGCAGAAGAGTCAATAGGATCTGCTCTGATTCACATTCCTTTGTTATCACTGGCATTTTAAAAATGCCTGAGAATATTGGGCTGCATTTCTGTAATGAATGGTGTGATTTTTGTACAATTTAGATTAGAAACTCCTTCAGCTCTGCCATCATCCCTTGATTTACTTTTCTTTACAATTTTACTGTGATTTTGTTGAACACCTACTAACACTTCTTTGGGTTTATGTTATTATTTTTTATTTCTTAATTATTACTTATGGGCTAAAAAAGGCACCATTTTGGCAAACTGCTGTGGACTCCTGGGCACAAAAGAGCCAACAGATTCAATTTGTTTTTTTCTCATTTATCACTGCAGTTACTTCCCAATTTATTCAGTCTGCAAGCTGTGGGAGCAAGTGGCTGTTTCTAATTTTAATGCTTCAGAAGCTGCAGTGTGCTGGCTCCAGTTTAGTTTTCCACATCAGGTGAAGTGTAAGGTTATTAAAGTGTGGTCTTACAGACACTGGGGGCAGTTGTGTGTGTTGGGCTCAGTGGGGCTGAAGGTGAGGGAGCTTTTGGCATTTGCAGTGCCAGAAATAGAGCCTGGATCAGCCTAGTTGTGTCAGAGTTGTTCCCTGAATTCTGACAACCCCCAGTGCTGAAGGGCTTGATCAGCCTCAGCAGCCCAGATCAAACTGCTCTGGAGCTGGGATGCCTTTGATGTCGGATGTTTTGGAGTTGTGGCTGGGAATCCAGGTAGGAAAAGCAGATTTTTATCAGGATCAGTGACGTTTTCAGAGCTCCCCAAGCTGATCTGAACCTCTGGCCTGGTGTAGGAGCAAGGGGTTTAGGACTTGCTGTAGCTTCCACTCCTTGCCTGGGCCTTCTGGAGGCACCTTTTAACTCATCGGTCCTGTCTGCAGAGCAGCTTTTCTTCCTTCTTTCACTTTGTACATCCAATTACAGCAAAATCTGCTCCACTTTCAGGACATGGGGGCTCTTGAGACCTATTCTGGACCTTGCCTGGATTGACTGCACCTGAATTTTTCAGTTTGGTTTGGTTTTAGGGAAGTTACAGCTGTAGTTCTACAATTCTTTCCTGTTGTAGGAAGTAGATATTTCTGGGCTGGTTTTTCTTCGAAGTGACTCAAAACTTCTCAGTTTTGGGTTTATAGGTTGGCAGACACTTGTTCTGAGCTGGGAACAGGCACAGACCCAGCCTTGGAGAGAGCTCTGTTTTACTGTGCTCAGCTTTTCATTCCTGCCTGAGCTCCTGAAATTTCCTTGTGTTTGTTCTTCCCTGCTGAGGGACAGGCAGGAGCTCGGCACTGGGCATTCCTCAGGATGTGGGAGCATGGTGAAGTTTAGAAGCTGGAGTGGAATTGGGTTGGTAGATAGAGCAGAATCCCAGACCGGTTTGGGTTGGGTGTGACCTTAGAGCTCATCCAGTGCCACCCCCTGCCATGGGCAGGGACTCCTTCCACTGTCCCATCTGCTCCAACCTGGCCTTGGATACTGCAGGGGTCCAGGGGCAGCCACAGCTTCTCTGGGAACTCTATTCCAGGGCCTCAGCACCCTCCCAGCCAGGAATTCCTTCCCAGTATCCCACGTATCCCTGCCCTCTGTCAGGTCAAAGCCCTCAGCGCACACCCTGCCCCTACATGTCCTTGTCCCCAGTGAGGACGATCCTTTAATCATCACCCTCTTCATTTGACAGCGCACCTTCACCAGTCATTTGGGGCCTAAAGCAGGGATGGGGAAACCCCAGGGTTTCACTGAGGCAGAATTGGTAACTCTGTCTCTTTTCTCAGCCGAGTGTTCCTCCCAGCCGGGCCGGAATTCGCATTTAGGTGCGCGCTGGCGGATTTATCCCGCCTAACAGCGCCAACGCGCGGCTCCAAGCGATGACAGGGCTCGGTGCAGCTCCAAGGGAGGGAGTGCAGCAAACGGGGTGGTTTTGGGCTCGGTGGCCGTGGCTCCCTGCTGTCCCTGAGCGCTGGCTCTGTCTCTTGCAGTGACTCCCCCTTGCCGGTGTCGTCGCGCGTGTGCTTTGTAAAGTTCCACGACCCCGACTCGGCCGTGGTGGCCCAGCACCTGACAAACACTGTGTTCGTTGACAGAGCCCTCATAGTCGTTCCCTATGCTGAAGGTTTGTAACTTGTTTGATGTTCTATGGGGCCACCCTTGGGTGGTGGTTGGTTCCTGTCTAGTGCACAAAATTGAACAGTAGTCCTATGTCAGACACGTCAGAGATTGCCATTTCCGAAACCCTTGGTATATTGCCTGGATTTGATCAGTTTGTTTCCATAGTGAGGCCAAATCGAAGTGGAAGGTTTTGTGTGTCTTAAAGTGTTAGAATAAGAACGTTTTAGGCAGAATTCTATGGAAATTTTGCTCTGTGTCAGTCTCAATGAGACTTTTTCCCAAACAGACTGTAATGCAAACAGGTCAATATTTTAAGATTTTACCTTAATAATTGCTTGCCGCTTTCACTCTCTTCATGAGAATGGCTTCTCCCTCCCTGAGAGTGCATGGGAGAGGAATTAGCATTCCTTTGGGATATGCTGCCACTGCATTTATTTGGGAACATCCCCAAAAAAAGGCCCTCACTCTCCTTGTGGAGTCCAGTATACCAAGGGTTTGAATATTTATGGTTTAATTCAAAAGTGACAACTTCCAAGAGGTGCCACGTGGGCACTGGTCCTAGTTTTTAATTCCAAGTTTTCTTGTTCATCCTTGATATATTTAATAGAATTTCACTAAATAATAAACTCTTCTCTCTGTTATTTGTGTGTGTGATTTTTGTAGTGGAGAAGGCAAATGCAAAGCCCTTCCAGATGACTGAAAAAGTGGGTCCTCTGCAGCTACAGGGGATTCTAGCCATTAACTAAAGGCCAGCAAGCACTCAAGTCCCCAAGTGTTTTCCTGGTGTAACCACTTGTTAACTACATTTTCTCTTCTTCTTTTTATTTTTACATTTTAGGGTGTTACAGTAATTTGAAAGGCAATGAGCAGGGTTTTTGGAACTTACCTTAAAAGCAAAGTGCTGAGAAGACACCTCTTCTTACAGAAGTCTTATTAAACTCTTCTAGACTTGCTTTAGAAGTAACTGATTTCCATTGTACTTGTGCATTTCTTGATTTACTTCTGGGAAGGGTTGAATTGAATAAAATCTTGGAGATTAAGTCATACTACAGTGCTAAGTTTGGTACATGGCCTGGGGTCACACCTGTAATCTGTCATGCTGGAGCTGTCTCTTGAGGCCTGGGGAGCTGTCTTATCTTATCTTTGTATTCCTTAAGCTTAAAAGATACGAAACTTAAAACTTAAGAGTTGTCCAGCCTAATTCCTGGAGCGTAGGGATGTGCAGTGTGGCCTCTGACTGAGCCCTGCTGCTTCCCGAGGGTACAGAACCCCTCCTGCAGGGGAGTTACTGCTCCTGCTGCCACTGCTTGAGAAGAGCAGAGCTGAAAGGCTTCTTGGCCCTGTGTGGGTATTAACCACAGCACCAGTCCAGTGAGATTGGGCTGGAATATTCTCCAAGGCCCGTGGGAGTAATGCCAGCGTTTAACTCTTCCTCCAAGGATAAACCCACTTTCCTCTTTGTCAGTCTGACTTTGTCCACTGTGGATAAACCTGGCACACAGAGAAACCTGCCCAGCAGCTGTGCTTCAGAAAATCAAATTATTAAAGCAGAATATTCTACTGGGCCTCTTAAGGAGTCACTCCTGGGCTGTACCTTGTGTTGTTTACCAGTTCAGAATTTAATGGCCTTGGCACATCACAAGAGAGGTGTTCAGCCTATAAAGTCCTGCCCCTGGGTTGATAATCCCACACTTCTGTCCCTGTGCTGGAGACAGTTTTCCCCCAAAATTCAGCCTGCCAGGGTCCCAATTCAACAAGAAGCAGCATTTCCCCAACCCACAGTGCCACTGCTGATGTGCTTAAAGCCAGGCCTGTGCTGAATGGGGCCCTCCTCTCTCTGATTTCTGCTGTGCTAATGAACCTGTGTGATAATTGCCTGTCACTAAAGCAAATGTTTATTATCTGTTTAGTGCAATAATTCCCCCCCTGTCCCAAGTTTTAGCTCACACAGACACTTTGGTGTTGGCTGTTGCTTTGTGTTATAGAACTATACACAAAGGCTACGGTAAGGTTTAGTATTTGTCATTTTCTCTGGGCTAATTCCTAGATGTGGAAGGAACTCTTAAGGTTAAAGATGGCTGGGAGGGGTGTTTAGGTTCTTTGGTTAATGTTTGTTTCTTTTGTCTGTTTCTTTTTCTTTCATTTCTACACATTCATGCAGTATTTCATGGTTCTAACAAAGCAGCAGTAAAAAAAGCTCTTGAAGCATGAAAATTAACTGGTGAGGGGCCTCATTGCTTTTTTTAAATTGTAGTTTATTTAAATACTTTTTAAAGAAACAATTAGAGGACCAGATGCATGAATTTTTTTAATGGATGCAGATCTTCTATGAGGTGTCTCGAGCTAAGTCTGAGGATTTGTATTTAGATGCCAGAAATGTTGTAGTTGCACTAATTTGAAATGTTTAGCTATAATTGATAAATATCCTCTTGAGACATAATTTTGCATGCCAAATGACCCCATAATCTCTCTGTAGGTATGTTGATATATTTATGCATTCCTGCCCTTTGCCTCCATGACCTTTTTCCCCTGTCCCTCCATAACTTTGGGTATCTAAAGTGCTGCCAGCTCAGTGCCACGAGCCAGATATCAGTGCTGTGTATTGTACATTTGTGTAGATTATCGGCACTTCTCAGTATAGGTGGGAGGAACCATTACCTTTATTTAACAGTGGTTTTTCTTTTTTGTTGTTGTGTTTTACAGTTCTTTTCCCTGGTTCAGCCTGAACTATATACCAGGCCCTGCTGAAAATACCACCCAACAGTTTTCTTCTGCAGCTTATCCAGTTTCTCTTAAGTGCCCTGTACATATTGTATGTTTTATGATGAGATGCAGTTTCTTAATATGTATTACAGAAACACTACTGGTATTTGCAACTATATAGTAAAATTGTTTTATTGAACTCTCATTTTGGGGGCTTGGGCACATTAACAAATTAATCCATCTGTATAGGGCTTTTGCTGTTGGATAGAGTAGAACTCCCCCCACAACTCGGTGTCCTGAGCACTCTGTGTGCAGAGCAGGCAGTGCAATAACCCCTGGGCTTAGCTGGCTGCAGGACTTTGGGCCACAAGTCCCCTGTGCCACGGCAGGTGGCAGCAGCATTGTTGGTGCTCTAGGCTGGCACATATTGGAGCAAATGCATTTTACTGCACAGGTAAGGAATGTGCCAGCATCCCTGTGTGTATCCCAGCCACAGACACACCCCCAGCATTCCCGGAGAGCCGCAGGGACCGCATTCCACCAGACACGTCAGCAAAAGCCCTACCCAAAACACCCATCCCTTCTCTTTAAGTTTGCCAAAATTTGTATGGTAGGTGTAAAAGAAAACATAGTGAACTGTACCATATTATTAACCCCTAAATCCAACTTTTTTTGTCTTGTGTATCTTGATTTTTCTGTGTGCTTTGTAGTGAAGCAGCCGACACGAGTCGTTGTTCATAAAACAGCTTTTGAAAGTTGAGAGCACTCTCACCCCTGGAGAACCGACTGTGCTTGCTTACGTTTGGTTCATGACTTAAAAATCGAGTACAGGTGATGAAACCTTGGCAGTGTTAACAACAAAGTAGTGTGTATTGTGCTATTTTTTTTTTGCTCTAGAAACTTAACCTTTTGTAGAGAAAAAGGAACAGTCAAATTGTCACCCATTGAAGTTGCATTCTGACAAAAAAAGTTAATGCTAAATATTAATAGCCATCAAGCTTTGTATTTTAGCCAACATAAGTACTTTCAACAAACTCAGGTGGTGTATCAGGGAGACTTTGCTGGGTGTATTTGTGTATTTGGTGCCTCTGGGCTGGGGTGCACTCTAATGCCAGGCTGTTTCCCTGCAGGAGTCATTCCTGATGAGACTAAGGCTTTGTCTCTCTTGGCACCAGCTAATGCCGTGGCAGGGCTGCTGCCCGGGGGTGGCCTGCTGCCCACTCCCAACCCTCTCTCTCAGGTAGGCTGGGCAACCCCTGGGTGTCTTCTGCTGCATGCCCACTTCATTCCTGCTGGTTCTTTCAGGACTGATGTGTTAATTCCAGTTCCTAGAGTGGTTATGGACCCTGATGGACTGGGACAGCTCTGGTGTGAATTGGGGCACGAGGAGGATATTCCATCTAGCAGCTTGTCGCTATCTCCCTATTCCCCTATTTCCTGACTCCTCAGGGCCCTGTTTGTGCCTCCCACCCCTCTCACCCACTGTACTTTACAGATGTGGCGAGCAGTAGAGATCTCACAGATTTTAAATTCCTCAAGTCCAAGGAGCTGCCACGCTGTGAGACTCCCTTCATTAATCCTCCAGCTGAGGGGAAAATTGGAGCCTGGTTGTGGAAACGCACAAGAATTCATGTGGAAGATGCACAGTGAGAATTGCACATTGTGGGAGAACTTGGAGTCACAGCTCAGCTCTTAACAGGGCACAGAATCCAAGTGCAGGAGGCAAATGAATCATAATAAAGCCTCATTAATTCTGCACTTCTCAAACCCACCTCAGCTCATGTTGGCTGGCCATGGAGCTGCTCAGGGGGAAAGAGCCTAAATTGAACCTTTGAAACCCAGGGAATGGGTTGGAAGAACCAAATACAACCCAAAAGATTTCATTCACTAAAAAAACTGTGCATATGAATCCTGGGAATGGTTGTTGAGCCACCTTAGTTCCAGTGGTGTCCCTGGAGCCCCGGCTGCTCCCAGCCGCTCTGGTGGGGTGGGTTCAGCACACCCATCCTGGGGGAACGTGCTGCACACTCAGGGCTTCAAACCCATCCTGACAGTGAGTGTTGGGTTTGGGCGTCTGTCTCAATCATCTCATTTGAAATGGCCCAAAATGAGCTGCTTTAGGGAGCCTTCTGCTCTCCCAGGAGCTTCTTAACCAAATTTGAGACATTTGCAGGGATGCAATATTGTTAAATTGCCTTTTAACACAAACCATGGCCACCTCAACCCTGAGATGTGTTAGAAATGGGGCAGTAGCCTCAAAAACTTGGAATGAATTTCCATTGTAGCACTGAAAAGTAACTTCATTTTCAAGCATCCCTTCAATTTTTGGAACTCTTTACCCCTTCACCTTCCCCTGCCCCCTGATCTCAGTGGGTGATTTTTGTCCCTGCCTGTGCCCTAACTGCTCTCTCTGCCACAGATTGGTGCTGTCCCTTTAGCTGCTTTAGGAGCTCCTGCTCTCGACCCTGCCCTTGCTGCTCTTGGGCTTCCTGGAGCAAACCTGAACTCCCAGGTACGTCCTCATTCCAAAATCTCCTTTACTGCCCCCCTCCTTCCTGCTCTAAGAGTGGTTTTCATTTGTATCAGTTCACAGCCACTGCCTGGAAACTCCAAGGATTGGGTTCTCCTTGGAATAAAAAATACCTGCTGGAATATCAAATTAAATGTTGGAGGGGGCCAAGGGATAATTTGGGTAATAGCAATGAAATATTTCAAGTATGTGTTATTATCAAGTCATGAACCTGCCTTGTTCTTCAAGTATAAAGTAGTTTGACCTTTAAATTTTGTAGGTGTCAGAAATGTGAGGAAACTTCATTAGGTTGTTACAGCCGAATAAAAAAGGCTTTTAAGTACTAAGTAATAGAATATTGAGTGTATTTATATAAATAAAAATATATCAATATAAATATATTGATCATATCTATATAGATAAAACATCTGAGGTAAGAGCCAAATATTCTTCTACAACAACAAAAAGCAGCAGTAATTTAATGCATTACTACTGCCATAATTTATTTTTTTTTTAATGTGTTCCCATGTGGAAGAACAGGCAAATGATGATGAAAATTAAATAACAAATAGAGAAAAATAATTCTAAAGGCAAATTAGAAAAATGTAGATTTGGGGTGATGGAGGATTTTTGTACATTAGATTGTAACAAACATTTCAAAAATGAAACTTTGGCTTCATTATAAAACAAGTTAGTGAGGATTAAACATTCTTTTTCTCAGTACCCCATTGGTGCAAGAAGTGACTGATCACAATGATACCTGGATTATCCTAAGCTGTAAAATACATGTTTTCATGGAACATTTAGATGTTTATAAGTTGGCATTGAGGTCTTCAGGGGACAGACAGCTTAGAGAGGGCTCTGTTCTCTGCAGTGACAGAAATAACCTGTGCACAAAAAGTTACTAATACATAATAAAGATACAACACACCCCAGCAGTGTATTTTTAACCATGTGTATTTTTAACCATTTTGTATTTTTATTCATTTTATATTTTTATCCATTTTGTATTTTCAACCGTTTGTATTTTTATCCATTTGTATTTTTAAACATTTGGTTTTTAAACATTTGGTTTTTATCTATTTTGTATTTTTGTCCCTTTCATATTTTTATCCATTTTGTATTTTTAACCATTTTGTATTTTATCCATTTTATATTTTTGACCATTTGTGGTTTTATCCATTTGTATTTTTAACCATTTGTATTTTTATCCATTTTACATTTTTATCCATTTTACATTTTTGTTCATTTTCTATTTAACCATTTGTTGTTTTAACCATTTGTTGTTTTAACCATTTGGTTTTGTATCCATTTTGTATTTTTATCCGTTTGTGTTTTCCCCGTTTGTGTTTCCCCGTTTGTGTTTATATCCGTTTGTGTTTATATCCGTTTGTGTTTCCCCGTTTGTGTTTCCCCGTTTGTGTTTTCCCCGTTTGTGTTTCCCCGTTTGTGTTTATATCCTTTTGTGTTTATAGCCGTTTGTGTTTCCCCGTTTGTGTTTCCCCTTTTGTGTTTCCCCGTTTGTGTTTCCCCGTTTGTTTTCCCCGTTTGTGTTTTCCCCGTTTGTTTTCCCCGTTTGTGTTTTCCCCGTTTGTGTTTTGTCTGTGGTTTATCTGTTTTTTGTCTGTTTTTGGGTCTGTCCCTGCTCCTGCAGGGCAGGGCTGCTTTGGTGCTGTGGGGGACGAAGCCCCTGGGCCCCAGGGCGGGACGCCCGCGGCCCCTCTCCCGCTGGGAGGGGACATTCCAAGGAAAGCTCTCCTGAGCTCGCACGTCTCCCAGCCTGGTTTTAACTTTGTCTTTCCCTCACAGTCTCTCGCAGCAGATCAGCTCCTAAAACTGATGAGCACAGTGGATCCAAAGTAAGCACCAGTGTTCCCAAACCCTTTATGGCATGCTGGGCAACAGCCGTGGGGATTCTGTGGGAATATCCATGGGGATTTCATGGGAATATCCATGAGGATTCCTTGGGACTATCCGTGGGGATTCCATGGGAGTATCCGTGGGGATTCCATGGGAGTATCCACAGGGAATCAGTGCCCAATCCCTGTCCTGAGGGAGTTGATGCCAGCTTGGAAGGGGCTTGGAGCTCCGTGGGCTGGGGAGGGTTCCCTGCCCATGGCAGGGCTGGGATGAGATGGGCTTTATGTCCCTCCAAACCTAAACCTTTCCAGGGTTCCCTGCTCCTGTGAACTGGCTCAGGGTGACAGTGCAGACCTGTATCCCTTGGATTCCTCAGTCCTGAATTTCTGGAATTTCCTTTTGCCCAGGTTGAACCATGTGGCTGCAGGTCTCGTGTCCCCCAGTCTGAAATCAGATACCTCCAGTAAAGAAATAGAAGAGGCCATGAAGAGAGTCCGAGAAGCACAGTCCTTAATTTCTGCTGCTATAGAGCCAGGTAACTGCAGCCTGGAATGAGCCATTCCAGCCAGGATGGGGCTTGGACACAGCACGTGATAAGAGCTGAAGGTCTTAGAACTCTGCCTTAGTGCCTGTGGCCTGTAGGGAATTCATTTATTGGGCTTTTAATCACCCTGCAGTGGATGCTCCACGTGTCCTGCAGAAATTCGCTGGAATTAATCCGTAGATTTTCCCAAAATTCACTGATTTGAAGGCTGGAAAACACTCCAGCTTCCCTGAGGGACGTTCCTGCTGCTGCCTCAGATTCCAAGGGAACGTGGATTTCCTGGCCTCACCACTTGGCACCCTGCTGATGCTTCTCAGGGATGTTTTCCTTTCTCTTCATTCCTAATCTGGGCAAGTTTGTGAATAATTCTCTTTTTTGTGGCTTCTTTCAGCAGGTTTGGTTTTAGAACAGGCTCCAGCAGCTCTCTCACAAATGTCACAGCCACCAAATCTGAGAGGCAGAAGCTTGAACACTGAAAAGACAGAATATTCATCAGTTCTGCAGCCTCCTGATGATTTCTAGGAAAGAACAGAGCTCCTGTTCTTGTTCTTGCTTAGCTTGAGGCTTTTTTGTGGGAAATTTTGAAACAGTCATTTGAGAGGTTCTTCAGCCCCTCATGAAATGGCAGATCTGGGATTTTCACAGGATTTTCCATTGCCCTGCAGCCATCAGCTTTTCACTGACTTAAATTAAGGTTTTTTCCTGAATTTTGATTTCTCCAGTTTTGCAGAAAACTGTTGTTTTGTGTCACAAACACGTTCCCATCCTCTGTTGGTTCTTTTTGTCTTGTGAAGAAAACCACAGATGGGCCTTCATTGCAGGTGGCAAAATCAGATTGGCTTACATCAATTACATGAAGCCCCAGGTCCTTTCCTTGAGAGAATCTTTTTGAATATTAAAAAAAAATGGGTTTTATTCTTCTTTTCCATTTTCAGATAAAAAAGATGAAAAACGAAGACATTCGAGGTCGAGGTCGCGCTCGAGGAGGAGGAGGACACCTTCCTCATCCAGACACAGGTGCCTGAGCAATTCCTTAAAAACACCTCCCACAGCTGGAACAATTCCTGCAAAAAGCGTTCTTGGGAAGACCCTTGGGTTTGATTCAGGGCTCTAAAGATTTCTTGACATTTCAGTGTGCAGGACAGGAAGAGCTGTGGGTGGAGGATTTGGTTGGATTTTGGGGGGTTTTCCTCAGCCCTGAGCAGCTGGGCTGGGAACATCCCAAAATGTCCTTCCTGTGACTCCCATGTTGGCGTGTCCCTGGCAGACGCTCCAGGAGCAGATCAAGGAGAAGGTCCCATTCCAAATCCAGAAGCAGGAGGCGATCCAAAAGTCCGAGGAGAAGGAGATCCCATTCCAGAGAGAGGAGCAGGAGGTCTCGGAGCACATCCAAAACCAGGTGATGGCTCCAGGGAATCCAGTCCTGGGCAGGGCAGGGATTGTTCCCTGTGCTGGCACTGCTGGGTCCCCCCAGGGCTCAGATCAGGGAGCACCTGGGGGAGCCAGCCCTTCCCTCCCAGCTCTGCATCCCTTTCCCTGTACAGCAGATTAGGAGGCGCTGCTTGAAAATGACTAAAACTTAATCTCTCTTCTACTAAAAGGGATAAAAAGAAGGAAGAGAAAGAAAAGAAGCGTTCTAAAACTCCCCCCAAAAGCTACAGCACAACCAGAAGATCCAGAAGCACAAGCAGGTATGGAAATGGGATTTTCCTTGCTGTCTGTTCCCAGCAGGAATTTGATACACCTCAGTATTAAATAGAAAAAAATGTTCTTTTGGTCGAGCAGCTGGTCTGTGGAAGGAGTCCCTGCCCGTGGAAGGAGCGGGGCTTTGAGGTCCCTTCCAACCCAGACTATGCCTGGATCCTGCTGGATCATGATTCCAGTGTGGATGTGTCTGGTACAGGCACAACAGCACCTGTACCACCTGTGTCTATAAGATACTTTCATTTTCTTGCAGTGTTTGAGGTAAATTCTTTGGGCTTAGAACAGTTTCTCCTTGCTCTATGTCAGAGTTTGATGCTTCAGGCTCACTGCCCTCCTCTTCCTGGTTTAGGGAATAAATCCAGGCAAAAGTGTTTCTTTTTTTAAAAAAAAACTTCCAAATTTAACTTGCAGTTTTAACAGCTCTTTAGTACCCTGTGAGCAGGGCTAGGCTCGGAGTTAGGGATGCATTTGTAGCTTTAAAGAGATGAACACCGATTTCCAAAGCTCCTGTGTCTCTCCCTGCAGAGAACGGCGGCGCAGGCGGAGCCGGAGCGGGACACGGTCCCCGAAAAAGCCCAGGTCTCCCAAACGGAAAATGTCCCGGTCCCCATCGCCCAGAAGGTCAGGGAAACACTTGGCTGGAAAAACTGGTGTCTGGGAGGGAAATTCCCAAATTGTGACCTACAGGGAGGCTCCCAGGGGATTCTGTTTGGGGGGAATCTTTGCTGCTCTGCGGTTGGCTGGGAGCTCCAAGGCTTGGGGGTTCCAGGGGTGGTAGGAGGAGGATGAGCCACAATTCGCAGTGCCTTTGGCTCTGCACAGTAGGGATCACTGATTTTGGGTGGCCTGGTCCTTTTGTGACCCTGTCCTGGGATGGGGAGCTGCTCCTCTGTAAACCACTGGAGCATCGCTGTTCTTGCTGTCCAGGATTTGGACTCCATGATCCCTGTGGGGCCCTTCAGCCCGGGAGATTCCGTGGTTCTGTTTGCCGCAGCATTGCTCAGCCTCGGCTTCGTGGTGGTGTCCTTGAGCCAGAGCTGAGAAGTTGGGAAGTTGGGATTTTGGGTATTTCCTGAGAGCAGAGGCTGTTCCCTACTCTGCCATTGTCCTTTGGCTTTGCTGTGAGCTGCGGGTAACGCTCTGGACACAGTTCCAGCCGTGGAATGGGGTGATGGTGATGGGCCTCATCCTCTTCCTCCTGATCCTCATAGGCATAAAAAGGAAAAGAAGAAGGATAAAGAAAAGGAGAGAAGCCGAGACGAGAGGGAGCGGTCAACGAGCAAGAAAAAGAAGAGCAAAGACAAGGAGAAGGATCGAGACCGGAAATCCGAGAGCGACAAGGATGTGAAAGTATGTTCCAGAAACCCCTGGAGCTGCTGCCAGCCCTGCCCCGCATCCCCCCTGCCCCCGCCCCCAGGGAAGTGCTAACGTGTCCCTTTCCCTGGCAAAGCAGGTCACAAGGGACTACGACGAGGAGGAACAGGGCTACGACAGCGAGAAGGAGAAGAAGGAGGAGAAGAAGGTGGCGGATGCTCCCTCCCCCAAAGGGAAGGAGCCCGGAGCCGAGAAGGGCAGCGGGGACCCGGGCAGGGAATCCAAGGTGAACGGGGACGACCACCACGAGGAGGACATGGACATGAGCGACTGAGCCCACCCACAGCCCCTCCAGTGTGATCCTTTATGCTGTACTTGTTAATCCTCAACCTAGATGTATCCAGCTCCGAGCTCTCCATGGTCTGTCCATCCCGATACTAACTCACACCCAAAGCTTGAGACAGGGACCCCCTGCTCCGGGGGCCCGGCTGGGGCCGGGCCAGGCCGCACGTCCCTCCCGCAGCACGGGCTGGGCCGCCCCTCCTGCCTCCCTCCCTCCCTGCTTCCCGCCCTCCGGAGTGTCCAGGCTGAGCCAGCAGGACCCAGCAGTGTGGGAATGTCCCAGGAGTGTGGCACAGCCCCCCCTATCCTGTGGGAATGCCCCGGGAGCGTGGCACAGCCCCCCCTATCCTGTGGGAATGCCCTGGAAGTGTGGCACAGCCCCCCTCCTGCAGCCACCGAGGGGCTGCCGGGGCCTCCCGGACACTCCGGAGTCGGCCTTGGATCGCACCAGCTCTTTGTGCTCTTGGCTTTCCTTCCGGTTTTAAGCCACGTGCTGGGCTGGGTTGGGTTTGGTTTCCCGGTGGGTTGTGGTTGGCTTTGCCCAGGGTTCCATGCCCCGACCTTCCCAAGGGCTCTCTCTCCACCGTGTCCGTTCAGCTCCACGCAGGGCGAGCTGGAATGCTCTGACCTCGGGAAGGGGAATCCTGCCCGTGCCCAGTGAGGGAGGGTTGGGGGAGCAGCCTCACCCAGGGCTGGGGGCTCAGGAGCTCACCCGCTGCAGCAGGGAGTGCATTTTAAAATGACCTTGGTCTGTTTTTAAAGCAAGTCCATTGATAATGTACTTTTTACTTGATCTCAAGTTGTACAAACGGATAAATTTGTGTTCCTGTCCCGGCCGTTCCCTCCCTCCCGCACTCGGTGATCCCATGGTATTTGCAGAGTAGTTACCCAAAGCTGTTCCTTAGTTCCAGCAGCTCCAGAGCTTTTACTTTTGTGCAGGTAAAGAGACAAAAGTAGCCGACAGTCTGTGCCATGTCGATGTACAGTTTCGGAAAATGTTTTACAAAACTTTGATAATAAAACCCTGAAACTTCAACTCCTCTTCCTAGAAAGCTCCTGGGTTTTATTTCCACCACTGGATGCACCAAACCTTACCTCATTCCTTATAGGGGACTTTTCCATCTTACACTGAAGAAGGAATTACTTTACTTTTGGGAGGGAAGGAGGTTGAAAGGGGAATGTGGAGGTTTATGGGAGTGCTGGTGGATGAAAAGCAAGAGCAGGCTCTGGGGAGAGCCTGCAGTTGGAGCAAGCTCAGGGCCACAGCTGCAGTTATGGAAATCTTTGTCGTGGCTGGCAATGGTTGAAGCCCTTCCTGCAAGTTTTCCTGCCCCTTTGGAAACAGGAGATTGACAATCAGCAAATCTGTGCCTACAGAGGGAGGCCCTGATCCCTCTCTGAGCTCAGGGGCTGATGCTGGGGGCAGGAGAGCAAGGCTAAGTTTAAAAACCCCAACCCCATCCCTCCAAACCCACCCACCAAAAAAAAAAACCCAGCCCTCCCTCAAAAAAACCCAAAAGAACCCAAACCCCCGAACAATCTCCCTCAAAGCCAAAAAGAAAACACGGAACCAAAAATCCCCCCAAGCCCCCCACCCTCCTGCAAGGCCAAAGCCTCTATGGACATCCGGGCTTTGCTCTCCATTCCCGCAGACCCGCCCCGTGATCCATGGAGCCCGCTCCTGGATGGAGGAGGTGAAATCTCTAGAAGGGCTGAACAGAGTTCTGTGAATTTCAGGTTCCTTCTCCCCCCTCCCTCTCGGGGAGCTGTTCTCAACCTGCTCCCTCAGCTCCCCGCATCCTTTCCCCACAAAACCTGGGATTCGCAGAGGGCCGAGAAGAGGCTGTAATGAAAATGCAGGATTTTATTTAAAAAATGACCAAGAAAATGCCCTTGCAGAACGCAGCAGCAGGAGCTCATTCCCTCCCCTCCAATCCCGCTCCCACAGCGGAGCCGAGTCCCGGGAAGCGCCGGGACAGGAGAGGGAAGCCTGGATTGCACAGGCGGAGCAGTTTCCAAATCCAACAGCATAGTTTGGTCTTTATTCTAACAAATGATACAACCCAAAGTGACTATGAGTGAAGGGAAGAGAAAACCAGGGAGCAGACGACAGGAAAACGCAAGAGAGGTGACTTCGTTTTCCATGGGGGTTACAAACTGCCAGGAAAAGAAAAGTGAAACTGCAGCATTACAGGAATTGGTTAATCCGGATTAAATAACGCGGTTCTCCTGGCGGGAATTACAACTCAGGAGCAGAGACAGTAAAATAACAGAGGGTTGCTGGGAATATCAACGGAACACGGTGGGATTCCAGCACAAACACAGCCGGGGGGACGAACGGACTCAACGCAGGAATCGGGAATTGCAGTGGTGGGAGTGCAGGGGCTGGACAGCAGCTCCGGGGGAGGAAAACCACGGTGTTCCCTTTGCCACGGGACAGAGCAGGAGTTTGGAAGACCAGAGGAACAGTTTGGTTCAGGAACAACCCGCGGGATCCTTCCACAGTGAGGTTGGAATTGGGTTGAGCAAAATTCCTGGTTGTCCTTTAAGAGCCATAAAAAACCTCAGGAAAAAAGATGTGGTGGGAGGGAAGCCCCAGCCCGGGGAGCCCCGACCCCCAGGAGCAGCGGGATGTGATTCCCACCAGGCTGATCCAGCTCCCCTCTCCTCCTGCCCTGGACACCGACTCCCAGCTGGGCTGTTCAGGGCTCCTGCTCCCCCTGACATTCCCAGGCCACAGGGAGGAGCTGGAGCTGCTGCACGGACGGGAGCCACGGATCTGTGCTCACTCCCAGGGACCAAACCCTCCTCTAACACCCGGCCTGGCTCAGGCAAAATGGGAAAAGCCGAGGTGAGGCTCTGCTGGATCAATCCTGCCTGGAAAAGGATTTCCCAGAGCCACGGGAGAGGGGAGGGACCCTGTGCCCCACACACGCCTGGGGCTGGGAACACCCCGGAGACTCATCCGGGCCCACAAACATTCCCTGTGTCCATTCAGCACAACCCAGTGACAAAAACAGGCTTTAGTGGAGAAAACATGGAGAAAACATGGATCTCAACATGGGCAGCCCCTCGGGATCCACAGGCTCAGCCCAGTATCCCTCTGACTGAAAATTCCTGCAGTGCATCCATCACGAAACCTGCCCAGGTGTCCCTACCTGTGAGAATTCCTCACCTGGAATGTTCAGAGAGGAAACACATCCCAGGAAGAGAGCAAAGTACTGAGAACAGCTCTGGGAGCCCACGGGGCTGCCCTGGGAGCTGGGGAAGAATCCAGAGAATCCAGGGAATTCCCATCCCTCAGCTCCACAGGGAGAGCAGGAGCAGCCGGGATTTCCTGGGATAAAGCAGAACCAGGACAGTTCCAAAGCTGTGCCCACAGTCCAAGGCAGAACAAACCTTAGGAGCAGCTTCCTGCAACCCCTCCTGCAGGCCCTGGAAGTGTCCCAGGGAGCAGCCGTGTCCAGGGGGGTTACAACCCCCCAGATCTGCAGCCAGAGGCCACAGGAACCACAGGAACCACTCCAGGACCTGCCCTGGGCTTTGGGCAGCCACCCCAGGGCCACCAGCCCCCAGCAGGGGCTGGCCCAGAGGGGATGGAGCCACAGGAGCCACAATCCCACAGGAGGCCACCCAAAACCCTTTTTGTTTTCCAGTTCCAAGCCCAGGATCCACGCTGGGGTCCAGCAGTGGCTGCCCAGGCCCCACAGCCCCAGCGACACTTCCATGGAGCCAGGGATGAATTTGGGATAACCAAAAATGCAAAGAAACACAAATCCATGGATCCTCCCATGAATTTGGGAAAACCAATAACGCAAAGAAACACAAATCCATGGATCCTCCCTGTACCAACGAGGAAGGGGAGCTCTGACATTCACCTTGGGGAGGAACCTCTCGCCTTCACTGGAATTCCCAAGGAATGGGGGGCCCTGCGTGGCACCAGCTTGGTGCTGTGTCCTGCAGCTCCACAAAACGTCCTGAAGGGACCCCTGGCAGGGGACCGAGCCCTGTGCTGCCCCACAGCACCGACCCAAGCTCCAGCTCAGCCCCAGGGACACTCCCACTCTGTCCCAGAGGATCCCACCTGGCTCCCAGCAGCAGCACAGACGGTGTCAGTTCATCCCAGAGGTGTGAAACACGTCAGGAATTCATCATTACTTGGGAGAACAAGTTCCATCATTCCCAGAGGATGCTCCACACCTGCCCTGACACGGCACTGAAGGAGTCATTTATTTCCCTTTGCTTGTTTTCCCTAAAGTTTTATTTTGGATTTGAGCTTGAATTAACAACAAAGCTGCACTGCTCCCCTGTCCCAGTGCTCCCTGTCCCCACACGTCCCAGAGCCTCGCTGTCCCAGTGCTTCCCTATTCCCACACATCCCAGTGCTCCCGTTTCCCTTCCCACTCCAGTGCTCCTGGACTTTGCTGACAGTGATTCCCTGGGCCTCCTCCATGTCCTTCCCCAGAGCAGCCTCTTTGGGATGGATCAGAGATTCCAGCAGTCTGGAATCCCCTGCTCTCAGGTGTGCCTGACACCTTGCCCGGTGCTGAGCCCCTCCCTTGTCCCTCGTGCTCAGCACAGCTGTTCCCTCCACTGGGCATCCAAGATCCTCTTTGTTATAAACTTTGATCCTTAACTCTGTGGAATTCCAGAAAAAGTTTTACCTACAGTGCACAAAGAATATAATTTGGAAAATATTTACATTTTTGTACAATGACACCACAGCACTTGAATCTAAATTTCTTCATACAAACAAATAGCACCATCAGCCTTCTGCACAAATCTTGCCTAACAAACCCCAAAAAGGTGGATTATTGTTAGATGAGGACACTGGAACAACTGGGAACAGATATAAGCTCGAGGAGCTGGAGTACTGAAACATCCATGAAGGGGGGCTGGACAAGATGAGCCTTAAGGTCCCCCCACCCCAAACCAGTCTGGGATTCTCTGTGATTAAAACACGAAGAGGCAGGAAATGAATGTGGGAACACCCCAGTGAAAGCTGCCCGTGAGCACCACGATGACCCCGAGGGCAGGGAAAGCTCCTCCTGCAGGAAGGGGCGGTGCCTGAGCTCTTCCCAGCACCTCTGTGCATCCCAGCTTTCCAGGCTGCTGAGGGCACACACAAACCGACGGGTGGTGCTCGGCCTTTCTGGGACACCTCTCCCAAGTGAGGGTCAAATAAAGGATTAACAAGTGACGTTGCTGGCCAGGCAGCCCTGGAGAGCTCCCCAGAACCACGGGGAGCCAGGCAGGGAGCAGGGAGGAAGCGGGGATGAGGGCAGCAGGCAGGGACAGCACCAGGCTGGGGCCTCGCTCCCCGCAGAGCACAGCTGGCTCTGCCCTGGGCGCAGGAGGAAATCCAAGTGCCAGCGGTGCCCGTTTGGTTCATTCACCTACAGCCAAGGCATTCCTTCGGGATACCTTCCAACATTCCGTGGCTGAGCTGGGAGCTCAGGGAACAGGCAGCACGGGGAGGACGGGGCTCAGCCCAGCCCCGCGCCGAGGTCCAGCAGTGCCTCGTGGATCACCACAAGCGTAAAAAATTTAAAAACCAGCAGCTCCTCCCAGCTGGGGGTGGCAGCTCCCGGGCCAGGAGTGGCTGTGCCGAAGGGAATGAATGGCAGCAGGAGGCTCTGGGAAGCGGGAGCTGGAGGGGCTGGATGCCCAGCGCGGTGCCAGCACACGGCACTGCCGTTCCCTTTGCCGCGCTCACCGAGTTCAGCCCTTCCCGTGCCCCACGGCTCTGCTGTGGGTGCAGCCATTCCCCTTCCCTGGGATGCCACGTGGATGTTCCCCAGGAGCCTTCCAGCCCCCTAGAGGTCCGGGAAGCGGCTGGGATCTTCCTTGTAGTCGTCGGGAATGGTGAAGATGGAGTCATCGAACTCGTCGTAGCGGAACTCCTGGAACGTCACAGTGGCCGTGATGGTGGGGAACACTGGGATGTCTGCAGGGCAGGGAGAGGCCGCAGTGAGGGACAAGGAAAAGCCAGGAATGGCACCAATCCCCATCCCTGAAAGTGCCCAAGGCCAGCTTGGACGGGGCTTGGAGCAGCCTGGGATAGTGGAAGGTGTCCCACGGGACACCTGGGAGCACAGGCTGGGATTTGAGGTCACTCCCAACCCAAACTGCTCTGGAATGCTCTGCAAACATGGCAGAGGGAGAGCACAGCTCTCAGAGGCTCACACAGAGGCTCACACAGCTCCCTGCAGTTCCAGAAACCCTGTATCCCTTAGGAAAGGGGATACTGCTGCTGGGATCATCCATCCCATGAATAAGTTGATTTTAGACATTTCCATCTGTTACAAGTGCAATAGTTTTATATTTTTCACTTAAAATAAATCTATCACCAGTAATCCTTGAAGAAAAGGAAACACAGGAACGTTACAAAATACTCCACACCTGAGATCCTCCCCTAATGCAGGAATAATCCAGCACATCCCACTGCCCTTGGAGCAAGGCCTCAGCACTTCTGTGCTCCTGAACTCTCCAGCAACGCATTCCTAGGTGAGAGCTCTTCCCCAAAACTCCAAGAAATACTTTCTGAATATAGTGCAAGAATAAATGCACACATTTAGAACCGGACTGGATATCTGGGAAAATTTCTCTTGGAAAGGATTTTCCAGCCCTGGAGGAGGCCCCATCCCTGGACGGATTTCAAAGCTGTGTGGATGTGGCACTTGGGCACATGGGGCAGTGGTGGGGATGGTTGGACTCAGAGCTCTTCCAGCCTAAAATTCTGGATATATAAGGCCCCAGGAGCTGCTGTGTGCTCTTACCTAATTTGACAGGAAAGCCTGGTGGAAGCTTCATTTGAACAAATTCTCTAAGTTTGTTAAAGTGCTTGAAGGGTGCAATGACTTCTAAGACATTCAACAACCTGCAAAGGAGAGCAGAGCCCGTGGCAGATCCTCCTGCCACACCCTGTCCCTGTGGAACAGGAAAACATGACCCAAAGGCCCAGGGGACAGACAAGGTGACAATGACATCAACCCCCTTCTCCATCCCAGGGCTTCAGAGTTACCACCCACACCCAGCTCCCAGTAATCCAGAATTACAGCCAACCAACACCAGGACAGCAATTCCTTGTCCTCATTTTCCACAGGAGAGGAGGGATGAGGTACCACCCTCCTTCTCCATGGGCACGTGGAACTGACCTGGCCTTGCACTGGTTTAGGGGACACAATTTTGTGCTAAAACTTATTATGGGGAAAACCATTTCAGAATTCTGTGGGATCAGACACCAGTTACTGACAGCCCTGCCCAAAACTCCGCTCTTATCCAGCCAGGAGGGGCTTGGCTCCTCCCCCAGCCCCAGCAGCTCCCAGCTTCCCAGTTCCTTGCTCAACAGCCTGACTGCACTTCCAGCTCCCACTCCCCCCAGGAGGCTTCTGCAGTTCACGAACAGCTTAAAACATTCCCGACAGGAATAACTCCCGTGGCCAGGAGCTTCGACTCACGATTCGATTCCTAAGGGGAATTCCTGGCTCATTGCTATCGTGGCTTTGAAGGTTTTCTTGCTCTCCTTGCAGACCAGCTCCCTGCCCAGGTGAGGAGCTCTGTGAGGGAGAGGGAGAGGCAAAGTCAGTGTTTCCCAGGGAAACCTTGGGTTTAGAGGAAGGAGAACAGACTTGGGTTGGAAGACATCAGGGAAAAATCTCTACTTTCAAAGGATTTGCTTTATTGTAAAGCTGCACAGAATAAAGATAAAAACTCTCAATTTAGATTACTGAGTTCTGCTAAACCAGGAGACAAGACAGAAAAGAGAAAACTACTCCAATAAAGTAATTCCTCATAAACATGGTGTTAATAAACCTTGCACAAAGTGTTTATTAACCACTACCCAGAAATGCCCACGGCAGGGGGTGGAACTGCATGGGCTTTAAGATCCCTTCCAACCCAAAGCATTCCAGGATTCCCTGCCTGCAGCTGAGGCACTGCTCCTGCACACAAGGATCACTTCCCAGCCCTCTGGAGAACAAACCCTGACACACCAAACCCAGCGTTCCCCCCTCCCCTCAAAACTACACACAAGCAGCACCCACCAAGAGGAGAGCTCAACCCCCCAGCCCCATCCCAGGGATGCAGAGGTGTCCCTGGAACCCCTGGAGGACCCAGCAGCACTCACTTGCCACTCTCTGCAGAGATGTACTCCTCCCAGGAGATGGTGTTGGGGGACGGCGGCGTCAGCGACTGCCGGCGCACGGGCTGTGGGACAAGCACAGCTCAGCTCAGAGCCTCCCGTCCCCTCGCCCCGACATTCCCACCTGGAGCTGCCCCTCACCCCGACAGTCCCACCTGGAGCTGCCCCTCAGCTCCACCAAGAGCCACAGCCCTGCTTACCCAGCTCCTGCTCTCAGCCCCCACTGAGCTCTTGGGCCTCCCAGGGCACTTTCCATGGGACTGGGCTGTGCTGCTCCATCATAATGAGTTAATTCAGGGCTCTGAGTGCCAAGGCAGCAGCTCCAGCTCACACAGAAATAAATTAATCACTTTAAAAGCTCTGTGTGTGCTCCCAGCTGAAGCCTGGCTCGTTCTGAAGAGCTCTTGATTTCCTGGTGCTAATCACAGGCTTCCTCTCATTTTAATGAAGCTCAAAGGAACACGATTGCCTTTCTGGCTTCCCTTTCATTCCCAACAATCAACATTGGGGCTAAAAGAATCCAAAGTGATTTGACACAGCCAAACCCCTCATCTCTTCTAAGAGACAAATTAAGGCTGAATACCCAATATAACCACAGAAATCCCTCCCTGTGTGCACTAATCAGGGTAATTCATTAACGCATCACCACAATTATACTTGTGGGTCATGTTTATGATTTTTAAATTATGCCAACCAAAAGAAAATAAAAACATTATCTACGTATTTTGCACCACGAGTGGTGTGCAAGGTTATTCTCCCACATCCTGGGAAGAGTTTATCAATCCTACCTCAAAATTCTGCTCCATGAGGTTGCCTCCTTTGCTCAGGCTCTCCATGATCGCTTTATTCCGAAGGATGTCCTCCTCACTGAGATGTTCCCTTCTTTTCCTGGATTCCAACACAAGTCCATTCACCAAGTAGAAATCTGCCAGGAAGTTTCCTACTCTTTCCTGCACGAAAGGAATGGGGACATTAACGACTCACAGAAGATGAAATAAAAACATTTTGATTCTTGCGTATCAAATAATGGCAATAAGGGAACTTGGGGATTGAGCTGGAACTCCCCCAGCCCCCCACATGGGCTGGCAGCGGGCAATCCCAAAAATCCAGCAGGAAGGGGTACTTCTTATGAAGGGAAGCTTCGAGACAGAGATCGTTGAAGAATTTGAGTGAAATCCCTTTCCAGAGCACTCCCATCGCTGCCCTTCTCCAGCAGGAGCACACAGAATCCTCCCTGCACTCCCTGGAATCAACCCGCACAGCTCAGAGCCTCCCGGGATAAAATCAATCCCAGTACAGTCTGAACAGCTACGGAATCCTTCCTCCTAGTTTCTCCTGCTGAAAGCAGTCCAGCAGAGAGATTCCACATGGAATGAACTCGTGAAAATTGGGGATACAGGGAGAGGGATTTTTCCTTTGTCCTGAACACCTTATCCTTTCAGAATCCTGGATTGGTTTGGGTTGGAAGAGACCTCAAAGCCCACCCCATTCCAACTCCACCTTCCACCGTCCCAGGCTGCTCCAAGCCCTGTCTTGGGCACTTCCGGAGCTGGGGCAGCCACAGCTTCTGCAGGGAATCTGCTCCAATGCTTCTTCCAGTGCCTTTCCCTCCTCCCTCCTGCCCTGCAGCAGCCTCTGAGCCTCCCTCCCACTCACAGTTTTGTCCTCCCTGAAGAGCCACCCCGTCTGGGCCCGCGTGAACGTGATGGATTTGGTGGATAAGGTGGCAGAGTAAATATCACTGCTCATCAAAATGTCAACCTCCTCTTCTGTCTCCATCTCAGATTCCTGGAAGAAAAATTCCAAAATACTCAGCAGAACTTACGAACGACGATTGCTTCTTCTAAAGACACCCCAATAAATACAAATCCATAAGCCTTGGCCTTTGGATCTTTTCCCAGAAGCAGCATTTCCTGAACTTTCAAGCGGCTTTATAAAACCTCTGGCCAAATGGTTTCCAAATAGTTTAATCTTGAATATTAATGTGAATAAAGCATCCCAATGAGATTTATGCAGCAGCTCAGCGGCCACACCCTTTCCACAGGCAATAATCCATCTGCTTAAGTGATTGGGGGATAAAGCTGTAATTAAAGACTTGACTAATTACAGGGGGTCCAGTGATTCAGACCCTCACGTTGCTATCAGCTGAACTGGCCACAGAGTGACTAGAAGGATGCAAAGCAGTAGGAACAGGTCTGAAATCCCACCTGAGGACACCTACGTTAAGCCCAGTGGAAAGATTAAAAGCAGCACATCATAATTTAAACCACACCTTTCCAATCTCTTCCCATTCCAGCTTTTCCTCAACCAGAAATCTGGATTCAAAGCTGGTTTTCCTCACAAAATTCGATGTCACCTTCACAGCTCAAGTTGGAACAACCGAGGAAAAAATTCTTCGGTTTGCAGTTCTTTGGGTGTTTCTGAGGCAAATTTTGTTTGATACGTTCCCAAAAAAAGCCTGGGATGTGTCCCAACCCCTTCCCAGAGCTTTACCTCGTGGTGTATTCGCTGGTAAACTTTTTGCTCATTGTCTAAAACTACAAAAGATTCGGAGGGTGCGGCGTCACCGTTAAAAATGAAGCTTAAATCCCCTCGTTGGCACTTCATGTCAGTAAAGTCTATCAGAGTTGTGTCCAGCCTGTGAAAACAACCCCACATTTCACAAAAATGACCCATAAATGCAGGAGGAAATTCAGCTTGCAAGCAGGAAAGTGGATTTTTTTAATGGCGAACAAGCATATAAAGGGCTGAGTTTTCATAGGATTTCAAGTGAAGCCTGGATGCAGAAATCAGCAAAAAATTGCTACAAAGGTGAAGTTTTCTTCAGAAACTTGTATTTAATACTGCCAGCATGAGGAGGAGAGGGGGAGAGAATTTATTCAGTGTTACACACAGAGAAACAATTCCTCAGCATGGTCCTACACAGGCCCTGACCTGAGTAACAACACTGGGACGTGACCCAAAACCTCAGAAGAGGACTCAGAAATAAACTCATTTTTTTAAATTTGACTTATTTTTATTGCTATTTCTATTCTTCTCCCTCACCAATACCAAGGAAATGCTCCTGCAGACCTGAGTAACTGGAAGAAGATGGAGCCAAGGCCATGGAACTCTGTAGCAATTCATATCCAGTATTCCCAGAGCATTTATTTCTCTTAAAAAGGTTATTAAAGAACCTGAACTGTATGACTTCAACCCTAAGTGGTGAGGGATTAAAACTCCTCATAGACTTGCCTCTGATTCCAAGGGAAAACCTGTATTTATCTATTTCCTCTCAGCTCAGGCCTCATACAGGCAGAGCATTCAGAAATGAGGAAAGCAACATCCCCAGCCTCAAATTTCACCTAAAAATTCACTTTACACACCCAAGCTGCCCCTTTAATAAAACAAAACCTTCTACAGATTGAATCTCCAGGATCATATTTTGCCTCTTTATTTTAAATTTTGGCCCCTAAAGAAAATGCCAGAAAACACATTTGATTCTAAACTAAATCAGTTAAAAAGCTGAGCTTGGAGAGACTCCTGAAACCTCCTACTGAGTTTGTGAATTTGTCACACTAAACACCTTAAAGAGAAAAATTACATCACTTTTATTTTTTAACTACAGACCGGAGCAGCAGCATTTCTCCAACAGCAGAATTTATTTGCAGTTGTGTTATAAATACCCAATCCCTGTTTTTCACGGGCATGTCTGGTAGATAAAGCCTTATCCAGCTGAACTGCTCTTGCTCTACATTTAAGTTATATTCAGCTCAAAAGAGATAATCAGAGAGCCTGAAAATCCAAGCCACAGTGCTGTGCCATGGATGTGCCCAGGCTCCTCAGGGATTCTGTCAGGCCCACTGGGATCCAGCTTTTCCCTGGCACAGAAGTATTTGGGTACAAAAGCAGCACTCACCTGATATTTATACCTTGTTTGTGTATTTTACATGCATCAGAAGGCAGAATTCGGGAAAGTAAAGGCACTAAAGGAGGGAGAGAAAGGGCAATCAGGGAACTGAGATCCCTCTGCAAAGTATTCCCATTAAAACCATTTCACCAGCTTGATTCTGGATGGGTTTTAATGCAAATACAGCATTTCCCATCATCATCTCCATCAAACACAACCAACATCAGGGGTATTTCTGTTTGGTAAAACTGATTTTATTGCAATTGTAATTGCACACCCTGCTTCCAATATCAGACAGAATTTGTATTTCCATCACAGGTAAACCATTGATAAATCCTAATAATTGTGGCTGTTCACAGTTTGAATTCTGGGGTTTAACAGTTTATACAATGCACCAAGGGGAAGCCTGGCTCCAATTCAAGCAGAACATAAAAATGGACAAGCATAAAAATGGACTAAAGTATTAATACTAATTACCGAATTAACAAAACACATAACATCATGAAATCCCAGACTGGTTTAGGTTGGGAGGGACCTTAAGGATCATCCCATCCCACCCCTTGCCATGGGCAGGGACACCTTCCATGGCCCAGGTTAAAGCAAAGAGCTACTTCCCCCCCTTACTGAGTCACTGGGTGAGAGAATTCAGCTCCAAAAGGGAACAAGCAAAAATAAATCTGGAAAAAGCTGTGTGTCCTTCCCTGAGGACCCAGATCTTGAGCACTGGGTTGAGACTGCCCCAGCACAAAGCAGATGAGAACAAGTGTGCTGCATGCTGACTGCATTATCTCCCTGGGGAAGGGACATGGAAGCACTCACCCCAACTTTGAAAATCCCAGTGAAGCTCTAGATAGAAGTCACCTAGCTGAGAAGAAAAGAAGAATGTGTTAACAAGCTTTTCAGGCTAAATAACTGTAAAATTTGCTGAAAGACAGGCAGAAGTTGTGTTTGGCAAACAGAGGAAACTTTCTCTAATGCTGTACTTGAATTTGTACTGAACTTTAACATCACTAAAGCTTTAGCTGCAGCAGAATCGATAATGATAAAATGATGTAACTCATTTGAACTCACATTATTTATCATTTTTTAATACTAATTCAACTATCAAGCCCTGGATTCCAAAAGATTTCTTGTAAACATGTGTTTAAAAAGCACCTATGGAGCTCTCCTTGCTTTGATTGATCCCATCCAATCCCACGGAATTAGAATCAATTATACAATAATTAATGAGTCAAGTTTCAGGCAGGAGTATTGCAAACACCAGTTTCCACTGGCCTTGTGGAAATGTGCTGAAGTCATCAGGCTGTGGGAAAATAACTCCTGTGCCTCCAGAGCACGTGTGAGGCAGAGCCAGCCCCACCACGAGGGTGCTCGGGGACCACAACACAGCTCAGCTTCCACAGGGGACAATTTCATTAACTTCTGATAAATAACTGCGTTTCCACAAATTGCTGTCCCCAAACTGAACATTCCACTGTGCCCAAGGGGAATTGGCTGCTGGATGCTGAGGGAGAATGAAACCAAAAATCTCCTCCATCAATGGGCAAGAGTCAAATGGGGACTAAACACACCAGGAAATTACTCATTGATACAAGATTTAAGAAAGCCTTAAAAATCTAAAGAAATAGAGATTCTTTAGCTCTGAGATTGCAAAGATGATGAGCAGGTCTGCCTTACACAAACCTTTTATGTGAATTTCTAGAAGTTGAAAGGAAGTCTTATCTTAAAATAAATAGAATTCTGCGACTCCTTAAAACAGAGCCAAGATTGCTTTTAAGAGCAGAAGATTGGCAAAAACATGGAAAAAGCTTCCGGGCAGTTTTCCAGAGTGTCCATACCCAGAGCACAAGTCCCTGCTTTCCACCCCATCTGGTTTTGTCAGCACAACTCACCTCTTTCAGGGCTTTTAATAACCGAGGTCGCTTCTCTTCAACACTTTCCCTGGATTGCTGCTTGAGCTTCCTCAGGAGTGCTGAAACTACACAGGAATCAATCCATGAACTCTGTTTGTTTGGTAATTATAGGTGAGTGACTTATTTGAGGTCTTAAGCCCAACAGTGCAATGGAACATTTCATCAGACCTGGGAAATTAATCCCAGTTACAGGAACTGCACATTAACCTGCTGGGATCACTCCAGGAAGAAAAGCCCCAATAATTGTTTGTAAAATTAACTATATAATCGTGTCAAGAGGGTTTTTACACAGGTATTAGTAAACATGTGAATACAAATATACTGAGTATGTGTAACATCTGCTCCACTGAGAAAATCAGTAGTGAGGAGCTGACATGAGAATGTCGTTGGCAGATTATAAACCAGTGTATTAATAATACATTTATATATATATAACATATAGTTAATACATATAATATATTAATAAACCATATTAATACTACACTTATATATGTAATATATAGCGAGGTTTCTGCTGTAGGAATGCACCACCACACATGGTAATATCAAACACTATTAGCATCCACCAGTGAGTAGCAGGAGAATAATTTCCTTTTGCTACTCCATGTCTGAGGTGAATAAATAATGTTTGAATAATATATAATATATAAATTATGTTTTCCCACTGGCCTGTTGAGATGCAGCCTAAAATCCACATTCCACCAGCAACTGATCCATCAACAAACCTGTGACCACAGGGAGATGATCCCACCCGGCTCAGATCCATTTGGATCCTGTCGCTCCCATTCCAAAGCCAGAATATGCTCGTGCAGAGCTTTCCCAATCCCCTCTGAGCAGAGCTAACAGTTTGCTTATGTAACCCAGTGCAATTTCTTATCAAGGAAATGGATGTGCCTGATCATGTTCAGATATAAAATGTTCAGCTGATTAAGAGAAACCCTTCAGAGAGCTGAAAGAGGGCTGTGGGAAAATAACCCAGCTTGAGAGCTCTGCCTTCCTGCTCTGAATGAGCCCAAACTTGGGATTAATTGGCAAACCGGGATGAATGAAGAGGTGCTTACTCATCTGTCTGTCTCCATAGCTGATGGCTTCGGCCAGAGGGCTCCATCCCTGAGCGTTTTTCACCTTTACTGGAGCATTATGGGCTAAAAGCAGGTGGGCACATTCTGGAACAAAATATCCACAGTTATTTGCAGTAAAGGATGCAGCCGGAGCAGTCGGAATAAAACTCTACCAAAGCAATTTATATCAGAAATACTACACAGATTATCAAAACACATATCTGGATTCTGACTCACCCTAACAAACAAAGCCATTTATGCAAGTACTTCCAGCACTGCCCTGTTCAATATTACCACTAAAAATAATTGGTGATCAGCCACCAATTATATAACACTGAAGACTTGTCCCTCCTGCTAGGTGGATTTTGCTTTTTATAATGTTTCTGCATGTCAGATACACACACCACTATGGAACAGGGATATTTATATTTAATGTATGACATCAGCTCTCTCTGCTGCACACACAAGCCAGAGAGATACCTCAGAGCCTTCATCCCTCTCCAAGGGGTGGATGGATCATTCACCCCTTGGAGAATGGGACAGGGATTTGGGGCAACTCCCACCGGGTATGGGAGGCAGAGGAGGCTGAGGCACCAACACATCCCTGTGTGCCAGAACATCCTGGGGAATCTGGGATTTAGAGGCAAACAGGCACCTCTGTTCCAGGAAAGCCTCCGAGCAGGTGTGGAACCAACAGCTGCATTCCCATCCACAGGTGGACACGACGGTGGAACGAAAAAAAGGAGACGAGCAGGGGTTTCAGTGCTCCCATGTGCTCCCTGGGAATGGTTCTTCAGTTTCCAACCACAGGGAAACCTCAGCACGCGTCACTAAAACCACCCTGAGCCGTCTGGAGGTGATGGAGCAGGGCCCAGGTGTCTCATCACCGAGACAGGGACTTCCTGGGTTGTTTCCTACCACAGGTGCCACAGGAAACTGCACTGGTCATTCCAGATGCAGCAGCCGTGAGTCAGTGGCTGGCTGAGTGGCTGGGGAGGCAGAGACACTTCCCTGCTGAATAAACTGACTCCTGTGGGGATAAACAAAGGCCCTGACTAACCCAGCCAAGACTCCGAGGGATTTTTATGGTTCCTTAAACAGCGCCTGGGACAGGAACATCACTCTGCAGGGAGCAGGGAAATCACTCGGAATCACCAGCCAGATTCCATCTCCAGTTCAATAAACAGGCTGGGAGAGCTGGGGGTGCTCACCTGGAGAAAAGAAGGATCCAGGGAGAGCTCAGAGCCCTCCCAGTGCCTAAAGGGGCTCCAGGAGAGCTGGACAGGTACTGGGGATAAGAAGAGACAGGAAAGGGGGAATGGCTTC
>WAAG01068102.1:329-29455 GCA_013390105.1 Tichodroma muraria
CAAATCTTTTCTGCAAAGCTAGTGCTGGATACACAATTTAAGCTAAAGAAAGTCTCAAATGTATGACTGTTCATGAGCTACATAAACACAGAAGCAGAGGGTTTGTGTTCAAGGCTACATGAAGTGGTGCAGTCAGTATGATCCTCCATGAGATTTAGGAAAAAAGGACATTGTTCTGCCAGTTAACCCTCTGGAATAACTATCACTTGGAGGAGGATTAATCAGGAGGTATTATCATCTTTGCTGAACTAGTGCTGCTTGGCAATCATCCAGTGCATTACATCATCTTGTCTCCCTACCTGGCAGTCCTGGAGAGCCGGGAGTCCCCGGGGGCCCATATGCTCCAGGAACTATGCAGGGCAAGGTGATACCTGCAACAAAGAAACACTGAGGTTGCACACAGCCCCTTTCAGAGACAGAGGAGGAACACTGAGTACCCAGATGTTTTTACAGGACACATCATAAGTGGCTTCGAGTGAACTTATGCACATCTCAAATACGTGATGTTAAATAAAAGGCATTCAGAGCCTGGTAATTGTCCAGCCTCATCCCTACTACTGACTTGCTGCATGACCAGTAAAAGTCAGTATCTCTTGCTGTAGAATTCTTGTAGAATGAGACCCAGGATTACATCCAGCAACTGGTCCTCCCTATGGCAGGGGCTCTGTGACTCCAACAGCTTCAGGTCCGGGCTCAGAGCTTCCGAAGTCAGTGGGAGCTGACAGGTATTCTTAACTGTTAACACTTGAGCAAGTTTCTAAACTGCGTAAAACCAGTGTGCTGTAGTTTGAAATTATAAAATAAATGTGCACTTACAAGGTGAAATATATCAGTAGAGAGAGAATACTGACAGGTGTTTAAAACAAACTTCCCCCCAAGAGGTTAGAGCAGAGATGTGCATGCATGGAGGGTGGAATAGCAAGGGTTTTTTTTTCTTTCAGCCTTACTCTCAAACTGTTTCTTCTACAGTCTCCCAGACTAAGAAATAACCACATGGCTTAGAAGTTTATTAGCAGCAAACAAGACTCAGCAATTGCAGAGCTCTTTGGCTGACTCTCACATCTTAAAAAAGGCTCTGTTTGCACTAGCAAACCCTCTTCAGTGAAATGAAATTTATGAGTCATTATCAGAGTTGCTAGCACATCACAGTGGCCTGAACAATCTCCAACACAAAAGAAACATTCTATTTCTGGTTTTCTGCAATCCTATGTGAGTCTGGTGCTGAATGCTTTGCAAAATAAAGCATTGAGATCCTTCTCTGAGACACAGAGTACAACAAAGAATGACATTTTTCAAAAACCAGGCATTTGGGGTACACCTGGCATAGAAGGGGAAATTTTAATTAATAGTGTTCCTTTCACATCACATGACCTTAAGAACTGTCATATGTGAGTTTTCAAAAAATGCCTCTGTACAAGACCATATTCTGTATTTTACATTATTAGTCAGTAGTAGAATATTTGAACAATGGCTATTTCATGTGAGAATAACTGAAATGTAAATTAGACTGTATCCTTGTAATTATGTAAGTAGGGTTTACTGTAAAAATTATATAATCAAAACTTTATCTTGCCTAGCTACTTAATATTTTACCTTCCCACAGTTTACACAATAATATCTGAGCATCAAGGAAATTAAACAATTAGGAAGCCATCATGTCAGGCATTAAAGTGAAATATGGGCAATTCCAACATTTTTGAGTAATCGCATAATNGGAGGAACCAAACATTCCTACCTGGATAAGGGCAGAGGTTTGGAACACCACAAGCAGTCTTTTTCCACAGGATTCCCAGAGCAAGACCGGACCCATCTACACCACCACCACTGGACCTTCAGAGGAAGACCAGACCCTTCTGCAGGATCACTGCTTCAACAGAACCACACCTGTCACTCCAAGAGGACTGCAGCCACTATTTAATCAGACTGCTACCAACACCCTGACCAACAGGCTGTCAGGTTGTATTCTGACTCTGTCAGTTTAATCCAGTGATACTGTATTACTGCCTTTATCTTAATTTTCTTTCTAAATTGTAGGTCTGACTTGGGATCTCCCACTGGTTTGCTTTCAAACTAGTACAAAGTCACAGATTCTTTAAATGTCTTTCCTCATTTTCATGATAAGGCCTTTCAATCTGGACAGTATAAGGAATGATTATTTCTTCTATCCACACGCATTTCTTTAATATTAGATGAAATTTACTACATCAAAGGATCTTTTAATGTGTGCAAATCATTTCCTACTATGTGAGGAAAGGTGCACTCACAAGTTTTCTTACACATCTCTATGGAGGTGCAAAGGGAACTGGCTAATGACTTACTCCTTTTCCCAGATATCCTGATTATAAATACTTTCCCACACAAAGGACTGTTCATTGTTCTCAAAGCTTTGATGTAGCATTCATAATAAGTTGGATTCTGATGTGCTCCACAGAATAAATGGAGTTCACATCACGCACAGAGCATTTTACTTTTACTTATTTCACAATGCAATTTTAATTCAGTGGATTCTGTAAGAGAAAATTCACTAAACAAATATGTAAGCATTCACAACTAGGAATTGGTAAATCTTTTAGCATTTAGCATGTGACTTGAATTGGGAAAAAAAAAGCTTATGCAGACTGTCCCTGGGGGACATTAAAGCTAGCTGTCTCCTTGCCCCATAACGACACAGCAGCATGACACTGTTGTGAGGTACTATCACCATCTGGCACATCTGGCAACCTCCTGGTGCTGCCCTGGCCTTGCTCTCACCTCCCTCTGGGTCTGAGATTCCTCAGCCAACTCTTCTCACCGTGGTGGTCTTAACACCAAGGGTTTTGAACTCAGAGCATCACTTTATCAGTCCAGAAATCTATGCCACTATATTATGCCTGAAAATATATTACTGCCCCTGCTTTATTGACACAGACAGAATTACAAGCCTAGAAGTCCAAGTATACACAGCATGCAAAATACACTGAAAATCAGCAGTGACAAATAAAAAATACTGTTTACCTTAAGTTATATTTAAATGGCTGACATGGAATCAAGACACTGGGACCAGCTTTCTGCACTCATTTTGTAATGAAAGCATTTTCCATAAATGTTTAGACATGAATTTCCATGTTTCCAACTCAATTTGAGAATGAGCATAAAACATTATATATGAAGTATTATCAAACCCATATTGACTTATTTTACCACTTGTCATTATGGTATGCTTTAGGTGTATATAATGACACACCAACTGAGCCAAACTATAATACCTCAGGAAGCAAACACAGCCCAGAGCTGGTTGCACAAGTCTTAACTGAACTCCCTACTAACTGTCTTGACAACCTCTTATTCGTCAACACCTGTTCATTCATAAAATGTATTACCATTTCTTCTTTTAAAAAAAATCTGGAGCTTTTATTTCAATAATAGTAATAGTTCTGAAAACTGAATCAGACACCTCAGATATCAGTGGATTACTATTTTTATTTGGACAATTAATTAGGTGTTTTCAAATACCTTATTTTATCACTCTTCCTAACTACCTTTAGTGTAAAATAGCTCTCCAACAATAGTCAGGGAGCAGGTCCCTGACATCTAATACTCTTAGTATTTCAGAACTGTTTGAGTATTTATTGCTTATTATCTGTGTCCCCCTGAACATGACAACTTGAGAAAGCTCTGACTGCTATGTGAGGCCTGATGAGCCCACAAATGAGTTTCAATTAATTTGAAGAGCAGTCTTTAGCCTAATGCAATCTTCTGGCCTGGCCACAGGCACAGCAGTAAATTGAGTACTGTTTGATTTGCAGTTTTACCCTTTTTAAAGCAAGAGCAGACCCAGCAATACCTACCTGGAGGGCCTGGAAGACCTGCTTGTCCTGGAAACCCATCCATTCCAGTGTCACCTGGTGGTCCACGAACTCCACTAGGGCCTGGGTATCCAACACCAGGAGAACCAGTTTCTCCTCGATGGCCCTTGGAGCCAGGTAATCCTGGCAGACCTTTTTCACCTGGGAAACCCAGTCCACCATCACCCTGTGCACAGCAAAGACAAATACAGCTGAAAATCAAAGGGATGCAGAAGGAATATCCCCCACTATAATTTTAAAAGGTGTGTTAAGAGTTTGGTTGCTTCTGTGCAAGGTTCGGGTGAGCCTGAAAAGATATACAGAAACCACTGTAAATTATCCATCTTTATTTTAAAATGCAGTAAAACTTGGTGACTATTACAAAGAATATTTATGTTGTATTTGCCAAAATGCAAACATTACAGATTCTGAAAGACATTTACTTTCTTTTTAATTGATAAGATTCTGTTGTGATTTTTTTATTTCAAGATTTCACTCATAATTATGCCTACAATGTCTTCTGTCTTTTATGACTCAACACAGAACAGTGTTAGGGTCTACTGAAGTTTATCTTTTGATAGAGGCATTAGGAATGCCAATTATTAATCCTGACCAAGACAAACTTGTGCTCAGGGACTGTGAGCTTTTTATGTATTTTGAAGATTTACCACAGGGCTAATCAGGACTAGTTTGCCAGGCCTGGCTGTTTTCTCTGCTCCTTATTCCAGTTCTGAAGCACTGCTGCTAAGGTAATCTGAACTTACTGGAGGGCCTGGTGGGCCTGGCAAGCCTGGAAGTCCATCTCTGCCCGGAGTTCCTGGGATGCCTGAAGGTCCTCTGGGTGCTGTCGCACCGCGGTCCCCACGAGCACCTTTGACTGTTGCGTAGGATGGATCCCCTTTTTCTCCCTTAAGGCCTGGAAGTCCTTGCTGACCAGCTGAAGCCTACAGACCGATAGATAAAGAAAAGGAACGTGCAGAGAAAAGGCTTTGCTTCTTAAAAATGTCATACGAGGACAGGACACAATGACCAGATCAGAAAGAATCTCCAGAGGGTTTCCCATTGTATACATTAACTTGGGGAGGGGTGGGGGGAAGAAGAAGAGGCTTGTTTGTTTTCACCTGTTTCTACTGTCACTACAGCTCCACAGTGGGAAGCCAAACCTTGGTAATAATGACAGCAATCTTGCATGGCATCTGGGAACATTACATCACTCATGATATAATGAGACCCAGGTAATGAATCTTCTTCTCTACTGCTTGGTGTGCTGTACTTACTGATACTGATAAATATACTCTGAAAACAAAAGACTGATATCTTTATGGACTACAATTTTCAAAAGTAAATACTTGCAATGAGCAATGCTCAGCACTTTGGAAAATCCTATTTGTTATGGTCATTGTTTGAGAAGAGCTCAACTCTCATTAATGTACTTAGCATACAGCAGTTAGGAAGCAGACTCCATCCATGGTGCACAGTTTTTATAGCTATGAGCAATGATGTGGAAAGATCCCCCTGTTTGATTTTTCGTATCTTCTCTCCATGCAGATGAACAACTGCTTCCCCAGTCAGCCTTCACTTAGGAAGAGCCCTGGGTCTAATCCATGCACGTCTACTTCCAAGAAGTCCTGGGATGAGTAACTCTTACTGCTTTTCTCATGACTGGTAAATGTGCAGTTCTCAGAATTCAAGAACCATTTGTTCTCCCATTTTTATAGCTGATACTATCGCTACTTTCAGCTTCTTTACACAGATCAGTTTCTATGTTGCCTTTTTTTTTAAATCCAAACAAACAGAAGCAATTATGAAAAGAAAAAAGAAAACAAGTGCTCTGCTTTCGTTACATTCAAGACCAGCAATTGAACATGGCCACTCCTGTAATTCACAACAACCAACACAAACTCTTCCTGCCTTACCGGGGGGCCTCGCAGTCCTGGTGCTCCCACAGAGCCTGGGTCTCCACCAGCACCCTTGGCACCAGGTACACCAGGGCTTCCTGACGGACCTGGTGGACCTGAGATGCCTTTTAGACCAGCTCTTGTAACTCCTCCATCACAAGCACAATCACCTGCCTCTCCTGGAAAACAGTTAACACTTCAAACTGAGTTTCATTTAGATAAAGACTCCTTTCAGTTGCAAGAGCTCCAAAAGCAGTATTTGATTCAATTAAGACAAAGCCATTCTCAAATGATTTGATTTTATGCCTCCTCTGCTCAGGTGATGTGAGTGCCAAGCAAGTGGAGCTCAGGTTTTCTCCAGTTTAATTTCCATGCAATGCCCATCACCAAATAACCATGCGTGGCATGAACCTCAGCACTTCTAGACCTCTTCCCAAAGGTTTAAACTTTCCTAAACAGATGGGTTTAGGGGAGTTTTAAGGAGGCCTTGTGCATTTTTTAAGAGATAGTTATCAGAGAAAACAAATCCATACTCCCCCTCACAGCAGGTTACAACGACCTCCTGAATTGTTCTTGGCCATGGACCCAAACAATCATCAAGCACAGCGATATCTGTGTCATCATGGTTTTTGCTGCTGGTTCTGTCACACACTAAGACCCAAATTCTCACAATTTTTAGCACAGAGGAGAATAAAATTTAGTTTTCTAAATTAAGTTTTCTCATCATTTACAGCCTCCATTGCAAAAAGCAGTGAACAAGATTTTATTTCCAAGTCTCATGGCTTTAAAGTATAACTTACTTAGCTCATTTTCTGGGTATGATATGTTTATCAGCTTATTTGCCTGAATAGAGCAAGACGAAGAAATAGGATTTTACTGACAGTGCTGGGCACAACTCTCTGAACTGCAAAGGCTGTTGGCTCCCTCAACCCCTCCCGTGATTTGTCATAAAGACACTTACAACTCATCCCGTAGGATATTAACCACATGTAAATATCTTCTAGCCCAATGACTGCTGAAAAGCTCTTCAAAACAGTCAATTACCTTTGTAGCCCTTTGGACCCAAAGCTCCTGGCAGCCCTCTTTGCCCAGGCTCCCCCGGGGCCCCAGTCCTTCCACGCAGGATTATCACTGGGGAGAATGAAGGGCCTGTATGCAGAAAGAAGGCAAGAGAAAGCCATGGCTGATCTCCAGCTCATTACTGACTTACAAAATCAGTGATACAACTGGCACCAGACAAAACTGCAACTGTGGATGTACCACAAGGAGATGGATCTTGGTTGGTACCCTCCACAGGCTGCAGTTCTCTGCCACATTTGCTTCTAGCTCCCTGTACAGAAAAGCAAAAGTTCTCACAGTGTGGATGCAAGAGAGTTTCATTCCTCTACTCTGCCACTGCACTTTTTTACAGATTTACCAGCTGACCAAGAACGCAAAAGCTGTGGACAGCTAGTGTAAAGAAGGGCAAATGACTTTCATTCAGTAGCTGCAGCTCAGGAAAGATATAAAAGGGAAAAAGGGTTAAGGGGACTTTCCCTGTCCCTCACTTCGTGACTGCAGGATTGTTGTCTACATCTCTTTATATGCTGAACAGAATGAAACATAAGCTGATAGAAACAGCAGCAGAAAGCGATCAAACATAATCTAAAACTACACTGTCTGAAAACCCTTCCCCTCTGTGACAGCAGTAAGATGGAGTGCTGACCAGCACTGTCTGATGCTCCATGGAAACAAACTGCAGCCATCAGCTAAACACAGCTACAGAAGCTTTACAGACTCTGCAGAAAAGTGAGCCAGATTTGACTAGCAAACAGTTATTTATAAGAGAACACCTATTTCTTCTCCACAGAAAACCATTTTCATCAGACCATACTCACTGGCTCCATCACTGGAGTGTCCAATGTTCTGAAGGGTCAGCTCTCAAAAAAAAAAACCAGCTTACACAGAGTGGTAAAACACAGTTTTGTAAACTCAGCCCTGATCCTGTGATACTCAATTTCTGAGGAAAACAAAACTATGCACAATTAATCCTGCTGGTACCCAAACTACCTGCTCACAAGACACATTTACCTCAGGTGTTCATAAGGTCATGGTCTATTCTTTACCTAAGTGAACAGGAGACTAGCCTAGACCTTCAAAGTCCTTTGTGTCATAAATTGTGTCTACACAATTTCGTGCAACAGTCTCTCAGGATACCACACTTAACAATAATTAGGTCTATTGTCTTACTTCATAGGAGTGTCTACTGATATATATGTTTGTGAGCTACAATCACAATGAGGTGTCAGTCAAACATTTACAATTTAAAGATGAATAATCTTTGCTGGCAAAGAACTAAATATATAAGTGATTATGTATCCTATTTTACTCTGAATCCAATACAAAAATAGACATAAAAATTCTACATACGTGGCGAACCAGGCAATCCTGGTGCTCCTGGCAGACCTGGTAAACCACCTCTGCCAGGAGGGCCTGGTATTCCAATTGTTGCTCTTCCTGGTTCTCCCACTTCACCCTTCACTCCTGGAATACCTGGAGACCCTCCAGGGCCCATTCCATCTATGGCAACAATGATACAGTGAGCAGCTCTCCAGCAGCAAACACATTGAAGTATTTCTAATGTTAAGATAATTACCATTGTACTCTGAACTGCAATCATGTTAGGACAGAACAATTCACAATTTTAAACCAAGGAAAAGTACTAATTGGAGGGACCAACGGGCTCCCCTTTACACACTCCTTTGGTCATCCAAAAAACTTCACAGCATTTAAGTCCCTGTGATCAATCAGACAATCAACTATCTAAGAATGAGGGGTTTTATTTTCTGATTTTCTTGGTAGTTCCTAGTCTCTGGATTATTTCAGGCCAGAATTTCCCAGATGACATACAAGTGAAACAAAAACTTTTGAGTGAGATCTTGGATGGGACAAATAGGTTGCACCCCCAGTGGGTTTATCAAGCCACTCTGTTAGGTCTCTTTTGCAAATACAAAAAGTCATTAAAAAACGCAAAAAACATTCATTATAATTTAAAAGGTAGGAGAAGTTCTTCCAATCAGCACATTCAAGATGGATATCAAATCACAGCCTCCTGTGCACACTGCCACACCAAACACTCACATGTGAAGACTTACCTGGGCTGTAATAATTGTGGCACTAATTCTGCTCCCATCCAAGTCAACACAAGTGGCTTCCCTATGTGTCATCCCTGCCTCCTATTTCTCGTACAGCAGCCTGCAAATCAGCCAGCTGAAGGAGCAGGGAGAGGCTTGCTCCAATACCTTCACCATCTCCAGGCCACCACCCAGAAACTTCTCCACAAAACCCACAGCACACAGCCTGCCAAGAGCACTAGGAGCAGCTGCTTTACCTCTCTCCAGGCCTGGAAACCCTGGAGCCCCTGGAAGGCCTGGTAAACCAACGATCCCTTCGTCTCCTGGAGGACCAGGTATTCCCGGGTTTCCAGGGTCACCCAGGGCACCTGTTAGAGAAAGAGGAAAACAAGGAAGAAAATCTCATCAGAATTTCTGCTGAAATACTGTTCAGTCAATTACTGTAGTGGCCTCTCATCTCACAGATAGCAAAGGCTGCCAAGCTGTGAGCAGGAAGCCTGTTAGTCAAAGCTAATAATATTGGGAAAAATTCCTCCTGAGCTGTTACAGAGATTGTTTCAAACTTGACTACAAGTGAAGGAGAAAGAATAGGAGACCATGCAATTTGTCCCCTTACCTTTATGGCTTCAGACACTGTTTCTATGCAGGCCTCAGTCAGCTGTGGCGTTAATTAAGCTCATTTCTCTCAGCAATATTCTTACCACATTGGACAACAAATAACAGCAGAATGACATTCAGAGCACCCTTTACCATGCAGCACCAGGAAGCCATTTTTCCTTGGTAGACTGAAGATAGATTGAAGTGTGTCTATAGAGCAGACACAGCACTTGCCCGTGCTCACACAGTCTGTCTCCCAGGCAAGATATTTCATTCTGCCTTGAAACACATCATTCTGCAATGTGGGGATGAATGGCTTTCTTTAAATTCTGAAGTTATAAACAAAGAACTAAATATATGTGTAGCCAAACAACACAGAAATAAAAAAAAAACAAACAAAGGATGGATTAGACCCAATATGCAATGTGGGAGAGTGGTAAAATACAGTAAGAAGGAAAGTTGGATCAGAAAAAAGTGCTTTAGATGAGTTCCAAAACAAAATGGAAATGTATACCTGAAATGACTACACCTTCCCTGTCAATAATGACAGGTGGACCTGGGGGACCGATGTCACCTAATTCACCCTGTAAAGAAAACAGATTTGTACCACATTCATATGGGTGATGGAGAGGAGGCTGCTTGTCAGGAAGCAGACTGCATTATGGTACCAATGTCTGCAGCCATTCACTGAGTAACCATCATTCTGTCTTGCTGAAGAATTCACTTTGTTCTGCTATTCATAATCATCTGCTGTCCTGACTTACATCGTTCCTGTCTGATGAAACTGATGGCTGCTTCAGATAAGATGGCTGCTACTATCCAGCTATCCTCTGAAGGTCTCCACTTGCCTCAACAGGAAGCACAGACATGTATATACAATGTGTACTGGAGACCAGTTATGTCAGCACACTGACCAGTATCAGGTAGATAGTATCTGTTCACTTTGCGGTAAAAGCTGCTATGAGCTACCTCATTTTTAAAAGCTTTCATCACTGCAGCTATCTGTTAGTGATGAAAGACTATTCCAGTCTTGAAATACTGAATTTCAATAATAGAAGCTTACAGAAAAATGGAGTCCTTCATAAAATCATCCAGGTAGAACAAGCAAGTTGTGACAAACTGCAGTGTCATTCCTTCCTCTCACTGACACTCTCAAAGAGTATCAGATCCTCTTTGAAATAGCAAGCACAAAATTTGACTGTCATCCAAATTGCCATCATATTTATCACATAAACACCATGCAGTGAACCAAGGCAGTGCACACTTTGTTGCTTTTCCCAGTAATACTTCTCTGTACAGAAACATCTAATACTACTTCTTCCATGTACTCTGCACAAAAAATCCCTTCAGTACTTGCATTTTACAAGTCTGCAATCTTGGTGGCAGATCAGTGTTTTCACAGCAAACTCCTGGCCAATCATTTTCCACTCAGTTTCCAGCTGCCAGACTGCCCAAATAGTAAGACACCCAGAAAATGTCTGCTATGCATCACCCATATCTAGTACAAGAAATTGAACACCTTCTCAGGCTCGTCCATACTTGTAGATCTGTGATCCAAGACTTCAGATAGCCTTGGTAACTATCTTAACATTGACTTACTTCCACCTAATCTTCCCTCAATGGTCCAATAAATATGGCATTGGTGTAAGGACAAAGGAGACCAGAAAAGCTACACCTACAATTCCAAGTCATGAAGTTCAATGACTAACGCTGAAGAATTATTGAAATACCCAAGCTTTCATGGCTCAGAAACCACTCATTTTTTATGCTTAACAATAAAATGAACGAGGAACTGAAACATACTGAAAATGACAGTGATATAGGGACAAACAGGAGGTTTGATTGGAGCAATGATAGTTATTTATTCATGCTATTAACATAAAAAAATCCCAACACTTTAGTGAGAAGTTACCTTCATGCCTTCGACTCCATCCAGTCCTGGATAGCCTGGAACACCTGGATGGCCCTGCAAAATCCCATAAGGGAACAATGAGACACAGTGAGACAATAAGTGGCATTATTTTTTAGCTGAGACATTTGCAGAGCCTGAACTCAAATCAAAACCCAAATTCTTTGTCCTACCAAACATTCGAAAAAGAATTAAAGTAAGAGAAAACTGATGGCATCAATTTCTCAGCACTCACAAAATACCAGAGCTCCTTCAGGCCTCCTTGTGCTGTGAAAATGGTGAGAACTCGTGAGCAGGCTGAAGGTGTGCAAATCAGAACACCTAGGAGTTCTCACAGAACTGTAGAAATACTTGCAAAATTAAGAGTCTAAAACATTCTTTTCCTTGTCCTAAAAATTTTTCCCCCACTGTTTTCCCCTTCTAAAAAATTATTGGCACCAAAACATTTAAAGTAACACTGGGAGATGCAGGATCTACTGTTTTTTTGTGGACTTTCTACTTAGCTTAACTATTTCAATAAGGCAGGTATATTTATCCATCAGAGAACTTGAAGCCACAATACAGGAAAGTCAGTAGATCTTAAGCAGTTAGAGGGCTTCCGTAACTCTTAAGTACAGTAAAAAATAAAAGAAATTTCACCTTTCTCCCTGGAATTCCTTCAGATCCATCCAGTCCCAAAAGACCCTAGAACAGCAAAGACACTAACTTTTAGAGGTTCCATCTCAGCTTGATCAGCCTTCAAATACCTCAACATCAAAGAATTAAAAGTTAGAATTTTCAGAAGGAGAAGCTACCACTACTTTTCTTATCTCTCAATTATTAACAACCACAATGTAAAGAATTTAACAAAATAACTGGTAAAAGCAGGCTTATCTTATTTAACCATTGTTTTTCTAATTTTCTTGAATTGCAGTTCAAGTTAAGAAGTCATGGTGTCTCAACTTACTAGAACTTAGATGTTACTTTGTAATCACAAAACCAATAAACCTTAGTGTGGTCAAGACTTTCTACCTGATAATTTATTCTGCACACACAGAACAGAATGACTTGGTCCTCCTGCTGCGTGGAGCACATCACTGCAGGGAATGTGTCTGTTGATGAAAGGCCCATTTCATGTGTTTGAGAACAGGCATTCAAAGAGTTTGTGAAGTTACCTACCCTGCCACCCGGTAAGCCAGGCACACCTTTTTCTCCTTTTTCTCCAACACCTCCAAAGCCCTGAGGAAAAACGTCAACATTAAATCTCTGTGATCTGCTTGGAATTGAACACTACTTCCCTATTTAAAGGGAAGACAAACCCATTTATTTATGCAAACAGTACAACAGTGAGACTGGTTTCTGCTGGGACTACTTTGTCCCAGAAAGAAAAGCTTCTATCAATCAGACTTGGCAGTATGTGCAGCACAGTAACTGCTTGATCCCCCAAGACTTCTATTTATTTAAAACATGGCATATATTTCAGCAGCAACTGCAAGTGACCCCATGTTAAAGACAGCAAACACCAGCCACTGCTACTCCATATTCTATTCTACACTGAGAAATTATTTCAAGTCTCATTTCTTAACAGCAGCAGCTCAAGGGAATGCTCAGAGCATACTTTTCCCTTCCAAAGCCCAAGAATGACACAAAACTAGCGTTTTCAAGCTCAACATTTGGAAATGTTTGGTGGTTTTCCCAGTCAGCAAGAAGTATCAAATCCAGAGATAGAACACCAGGATTTAATTTCAGCAAGAGTTACAGTAGTTAAGCAATTTCCAGGCTTCAATCCTAAAATATCTTACGGTTGCGGTTAAGTTTGTACACATGTTCAATTTCACCAGCTTCAATGGGTCTCTTGTGATGCATAAAGTTAAGCATGCTCATAATGGAACATGTCCAGAAAGGCTAATAACAAACTGTGCTTCATGAACAGGTTTTTCTTGCACGTATTTCTCCTAAGAACATCTGTACACTGAAGAAACTGGCAAACAATTTATCCTATTAGTCAGAAGTTCCCAAAAATATTTATTCCCTAAACTTATTGGAACAACCTCTGTTTACAAAAAGCTTTAAGCTGGGAAATAGGTCTCTGGAATTCAGGGGTAAATTGTTTTTCTTAATTCATATAGAGAAGATGCTACACCATGCTGAGTTGAGATGAGCACTAATATTAAACAGTCCATTTTAACTGGGTGTATATAGATAGAAAGAAAGACCTGCATGTGCTTTACAGCTTTTAAGTTAAATAACAAAAGATACGTCTAGATGTAATAAAAGGGAAAAAACTAGGATTTTTTAAAACTTCTGTGGGACAAAGAACACTGCCATCAAGTGGCCATGCCACAGGTAGAGCTTCGAGCAGGTCTCTGCAAACAGCAGGTGGCAGGTACCAAAGTCTGGGCAGCTCTGTAAGTCTGTAGTAGGACAGCATTATATTCTTTGTATCTACAGGACAAAAAAACTATCAGATTACAGTCACACTCTTCAAAAAGTCTTGTAAACATTTTTGTCAGATTTTCAAAGTTCTCTGGTGCCTAGAAACTCCTGTAGAGGCCTTGTGAGCTATTCAGATGTTGCTGAACCATCTAACCCCCATTAGGCACATGCTAAAAACACTCCCCTGTCCTTACCGGGATGCCAGGCAATCCTTGGTCTCCAGGGAATCCTTGAGGACCTGGCTCACCCTGGTAAGGGGAAAGAGAAACACAATAAATCACTGTGCCTGTGAAAGCAAGACCTTCCCCCGTCCACTTGCCATGGTCCCGACACCTAAAGCAAAGCTTTGTAATTCGTTTGTCAGCGAGCGCGCTGGGCTTGTGTCATCACGTGCCAGATCAGAGGCTCTCAGCACGGTGCTGGTGCATCCTCTGGCCACTTCCCACAGCTCCAAACGCCACTGCCTGGGAACCGCAACCGCTGCAGGCCAAACCAGAGGCATTTCATATCGTCATCTAGGGAGCTGCAACATGCACGGCGCCTCATGAAAGCAGCAAAGCAACACGTGATGAGACAGCAGTGTTTTCACAACTCTGCTCACAAACTCCAGAGTGAGCCCAAAGGAACCGGGTTTGTTTGAGCCTCACCTCACACTGATGTAAATCGACCAGGTGCAACAATCTCTCTCACAACTTTACACAGGGGCTCCCAAACCAGATTAATTCAGTAGGCCTAAATTTCATGTGCCTAGAGAATCTTTAACTCAAGGACCACACAGCTTTTATAAAAACACTGATGACCTAAATATACATCTCAGTAATAACAATGCAAAGGCGAAAAAATCTGATTATTTCAGAGTAGTGTGCACTAAGGCAAAAGAGCTGGAGCTTCCATTTATTTTTCTAAATTGAGTTTTTTGCTTCAGCTGACACAATTTCACAGGTCAAACAAAAACAAACTTCAGTTCACTTATTTTTAGGATTAATGACAAAAACCTTTAAATAGCTTCCAGATTTCTTCTTCTGAGAGGTGTGGTATTCTCTAGTGGTCCACAATGCTCTGAGCTATGAATATTTTTATTCAATAATTATTTGACAGAATAAACTGGTACAGAAAACAATTTTGATTTGGAAATATAACAGCTCTCACTGTTCAGTAATTTCATTTATTCTTTAGTGAAAGAGCATGGAGAGGGAAAGGGTTTGTAAACTGAATTTACTGACCTTTTCTCCTTGTTTCCCCTTTGGAAATCCCATGAATTCCAGTATTCCAGTGGATGGTGGGGGACCTGGAGGCCCAGGCAGCCCTACATCACCCTGTAGACAAAAGAGGAAGATATTAATATAGCAGACCATGTTTGATTTTCTGTGGAAATGGCCTACAAATCAGAAGAAAAACCACTTCAGTTATATCTCATGTATATAAACCTGTGTGCCTGAATGCTAGCATGGGACTTTGGTCATGGGAATCAAAAGATCAGATGGAAAATCAGTATGAACAAAATGTATCTGTTTCCAAAGCCTTGTGTTACAAAACATGACAAGAAAAAAAATAAAAGGCTCAGCTGTTCAACCAACAGGAAAACAGTTCAGAAAAACTTTGGGGAGAAATATGAAAGAAAAGAAGGAACAATCAGAATTGTGGAAGGTGGAGAACCAGTCTTAACATCAGCAGAATCAAGTCCCAAATTGAGAATTTGAAGAAGCTCCATTTTGCCTTTGTAAATTCTGATACAGACTGCAAGACTCATTTAGGATAGTGAGACTATAAATTACACACCAGTTGACCCAAAGAATGTAACGAAAGCCAGGAAGAATGAAATTATTGGAATAACTCAATACAAGAGTAGACGGTCAAAGAAACTGAAAAGTGGAGATTCAAAAGATGTCTAATGACCTCAGGTCTTGATAACCATGAAAATACTGCACAGACTTGAGATTTACCCTTCCTCCTCTTCATCCAGAAAAGATTCCTATCCTTCTTAGTGTACCAGCAAATAAGGAAGCAGCAAGATTCTCTAGTATTTGAACTGCCAGTCAGTCCAAGAGAAGAAAAGAAAAAGGAAAAGAAGAAAATGCTAGAATCTAGACACTTTCTAGAGGATCAAGCTATGACAGAACTCTGGAGTATTATTTCATGCTCTTTCCATAATAGAACAAGTTTCACTCACCTTTTCTCCTTTCTCTCCTTGAAAGCCTAATCCCATGTTACCCTAGAAGAGAAAAAAAACATGGATGAATGAATAATAAAACAGCACCACCACCCCCTTATCATCTAAGCCCACATCACTGTTAAACCCGAAAAATAAGATGTAAAAAGAAAACAGGAAAGGTAGCTACTTACTTTTGGACCTGGTGGCCCGGGGGGACCCACTGGACCCTAAATGAAAACAAGATTTTATACCTTTTGACTTAATTAGGATGGAAACAATTGGAGCAATACTGGGATCTGTAGTGGTACCTGAACTTCTTTGCCTCCAAAGCAAAAGCAAGACACATGCTCTCAAGTCTTCACATCTCTAATAGCACAGCTCTTTGGCAACATCGTTAATTAAGAGAAAACTTCACTTAAACCCAAAAAAAAGTAGTTTGGTTTTACCTTTGCCCAATAGAAATTCTCTTGCAGGGTCTTGAAAAAGCAACTGTAACATAACTCATGACAAGAAAGGCTCCAAACATCAGAGGTCAGCCTATTCCCCAGGCCCTGAGGCAAGGAAGCGCTCAGACAGCAGAACAGGGTGTTTGCAGAGAGCTCTGCAGAGCCCTGCTGCAGCCCTCCGTCACGTTCGCTGCTCTGGAGGCTCCAGAGGAGCCTTTGCTCCTGTGATCAGATTAAACTACCCGAGACCAAGCATCCTATGCTAGAAGTCAGCTGTGCTCAGCCTTTACAGATGCACAGGCTCTCTTGCTCACTGCCATGACACAAACAGAGACGAGGGAAAGGGAATGGAAAACTGCCAACACTTTGAACTGTTCCATCAACAAGTGCAACAGCCGAGGGCTCTTACCTGCAAACCTGGTAATCCTACAGGGCCTGCAGGACCTACTGGACCTGGAAAACCTTTTGGGCCCTATAAAAAGAACAGAGGACAAATAGAGAATGTGTAGTACTTACCTCATCAAACCCCACCCAAAGTGAGTCTCAGGAAACATTAAGTAATATCCCCTAGTCAAGTAAGCCAATTTAAACATTAAAGCAATTTATTTCATGTGATTAGATGTAGTTTGAAAATCAAAGTTACAAAGTTCAATGGAAGAAGGCAGTTTGATTTGAAAAAGGAAAAATGAAATGGGTAATAGGAAAAATCTGACTTCCTCTACCATAATGTGAATCAACTCATACCCTTACAAATCTGGAATTGCTTACACTACTGGCATCACACATGTAAATACGCTTCCCACTAAATTTGAAAAGGGTCCTTGAGATCCAATACCTGAAAATGTACCTACTTAATATTGTTTAAAATCATTATGTCCCATATTAAATAACTTACAGGAACTCCATCCAATCCAGGAAGACCATTTTCACCCTAAAAATCATAAATGCATATGTAAAAATTACACAATATTATTGCAACAAACTATAAGGAACATCAAGCTTTGTATAAATAGAAATATTTGCTGTTAGTTAATACTAGATCAAGTGTAAATGGGAAAATATCTTGAAATCTTGCTTCCAAATTTGAATTGAGTAATGGAGACCTCTGGAGAAATTAGAACCATTTTATTTATGTGTAACAAGAAAAAATAAAATGGCATTAAAAATGTTAATTACAAAACCACTGAAAATACACTATAAAAACCCTTACTATATGACTGCTATAAAATATGCAAAAGCATATCATTGTAATATGAAATTATTTTTATTTCCCATAAATACAGAAGTAAATTAATAAAGACCTATTTAACTTTTATGAACTTATGAGTGTATATAACGTGGACAGAATTTTAAAAGAGTTCCCAATTTTGACCAGCAAAGTCAGTGTGAGAAGCCTTATATCAGAGTGAATTTTTTAATGTTTTCAATATTTAATGAAGCATGTATGTAAACCGAGAATGTGATAAATTTCTAGTACCTCCCAGTACAAGAAACACTGAGAGGCAGCTGGAATCTCACAGTAGAAGTTGCAACATGCACTGAAAAGTAACAGGATGAGCAATGTCCCAGCATCCCAATATGAGATGAACAAGATCTCTTCAAAGACCAAGCAGTTCCAGGTTCTGAGAGTATTCTGTGCTGTCAGTAATGAAGTTATTACCAGGCCTTTTCCACAGCTCTGCACTCAGACACCCAGGAACAGACACCATGAGCAATCAAACCTGCACTATCAGCCCTGCAACCTGGGGGACATCAAAGAGTCTCTCGTACTGCATTTTCTCCTGTGTAATAACAAGTCTTACCTTCATTCCTTTAAAACTGCCTTGAGCAAAAACAGGTTCTCCTTTAAGGCCTTTAGGGCCAGGACGACCCTGATTTAAAAAAAAAAAAAAAAAAAAAAGTAAAAAATTTTTTTACTGCTTAGTTTTGAAAGAATCTCTAATTAGCATAATGAACAAGGCAAACTCTTGGCACCAGTTAACTGTAAAAGGACCGCTGCTGCTTTGTCAGAGAAGCTGTGCTATTATGAGAACTAAAGTCTTCCTGCAGCTTTAGGAAAAAAAAATGGTATTTTCCTGTTTATATTAGGTTTCCCTTTCATTTTAGGTCTTTGACAACCTCAGATCCTATTTGAACCTGTTTGACATGGTATAACTCCCCTGTTCATATACACATCAATGCCATTTAGAGGACCTTGGCAGGCATGAGGGATGGGCCCATGTAAATCTCACCAAGTGCAAGACCCTGCAGCCGAGTTGGGGCAATCCCAGCCACGGATTCAGGCTGGGCAATGACTGGATTGAATAGCAGCCCTGGAGAAGGACTTGGGGGTACTCGGGGATGAAAAACTGTCAGTGTGAGTTCGCAGCCCAGCCAGCCACCCATCCTGGGTGCATCCAAAGCAGCAATGGCAGCAGGTGAGGGAGGGGATTTTATCCACAAGATCTTGATTTTATCCTCAGAGTGGATAAGAAAATTGAGCTCTAACAATTCTAACAAACTTAGGGTTATTTGGGTTCTCCCTAAGTACTTAGCAGTTACTTCTCCAACATTGTCACAAAAAGAAAATCCTGGTCTAGTGACTACAGAACACCACATTTGAGTTGGGACATACAGGCAGCCCAGGTAGGCCAGGAAACCCATCTGGTCCAGAAATGCCACGACTCCCAGCGGTACCATTGCAGCCATCGAGGCCAGGCAGGCCTCTAGGTCCAGACTGCCCAGGGTGACCCTGTGTAAAGGGAAAGAGAGAGAATGACCAACAGGATCCATTATTTTGTTAGTAATATTGCTGTCCCCAGAAAACTGGTATCTTCCTTCCAAATGGCAACACAAACAAAAAGAATTGCACATAAAAATGTGAAAAAATTACAGAAAAAATGTGAAGAAGTGGCAAAATTTGTTTGTGCCATGGTGAAAGCAAATTGGTGATGGTGAAATGGAAACAGTGAAGAAAAATTTGAACTCCCAACCAAGTTCAGTGTACGGCAGAGTGCAACAGAACAAGTTTCTTCGGCCAGCTTTGTTTATTCTCCCTAAAGTTTAAATCCTAGAACACTGGCTGTATTCATCCAATTACCTTTTTCTCCAAGGGATAGTTTTCTGAAGTACATAACTTGTGCATGAGTAGGTCACAAAGGGCAGTACTCATCCCACAGCAGTGTGAACCATATGGAATGTAACAGTGTCAAACAGCACGCAAGGGTGCACCTGACACCAGGAATGGAAGCTGCTCATGTGAAAGAAAGGGCAGAGGCAGACTCAACAATACTGAGCATTTATAATTCCAATCTGCTTGGAGTTTCAGTGACTTCTCTTCCTCTCCAGTGTGGATTCTTTCTTTTAATAGATCAACAGATGTTAAAGCTCCAGTATCAGGCCATTCAAGCAGAACAGCTTCATTTGTTATATTAAACATAAGACCTTAGGCAAAGCAACTAGGAGAAAGATCCAATTAAACTAACAACATTTTTAAAAAGGTATTTTCCATGGCCAATTTTTAAGTAAGCAGACCAAAATACAATTGTACACAATTCTGATTTCACACGTCTTTTTGCCCTAGTTCTGCTAATTTGACTGGAGTTTACTCAGCATGGAGCTAGTGCAAAGGAGATCAAAGTTTGGGACTTCAGGTAGTTTTTCTTCAGTGCCATATGAGTATGTGAGGGCAGAAGGCAGAAAGGCCGAACTGTCAGTCACAATGCCCAAGTGTTAGGCAGCTCCTTATTCTACACTGCTTTCCCTATGTGTCCTGTGGCACTCAACAACATTGTTTTAAGGCAAGAAGAAAAATTAAACTTATGGAGATAGTATCAGTAACTTGACAGTTCTCTCCCTCCTCTGTACACGGCGATCTTGACTCATCCCAAAAGTACTTTTGTTTGATCCCCAAAGATTCGTCCTTAAGATATGGCACTAAGCAAGCTATGACTCACATTAGGAAAGAAGAAAAAACAAACATGGATAAAATGGAGATAAAGCAGAACATTAACAATCCTTCATGCCTGACACTTAAAATAAAACACATTTGCAACACTAAAGGTCTTCCCAGTCCAAGCCAATAGCATACACTGCGATGAAACTCAATGAGAACTTCGCAGTAATGTAAAGCCTTCTATCTAAGGATCTTTAAATACCTTGAAAAAAAATGTGGGAATGCTATATACATACAGTAGCAGAGTGATTTTCTCAAGGATGCAGAACAACTTAGGCCATAATTATGTAAATACTCAAGCTGATCACTGGTCTCAGCTGCTGCCAGGACAGCTATTCCACATTGCTGCTCACTCACATGTACCTCCTCCCTGTGCTGGCAGAGTAGGAAACAACCACAGCAGAGAAATAACTGTTCTGTCTCTTAACTGGGTTAATTTTCAGTCAGATGAAGTCCTTGGCCCAGCTCATTTGGCAACTGCATTGAGATTTGTGCCAACAAAATCGAGAGAGACCTGATCTGCTTTCTGACAGTCAACAAGGTACAAACTGAATCAATGTCAAGTGTGTCTCAACTGCACAATTAAGGCAGCTCACCCAGACAAGTATAGATATGAGATTTAACAAGGAATGGAATGAAGTCATCCTAAAGCATTACCATCAGACACCACTGCATTAACAGTACCAGTTGCTCTGATGATTAGTCTGCTTATCAAAATAACCACGTGTGGTGTGCAAGCAGGGACTTGCCAGGCCCTGGTAAAGCAACTGGAGTAGGCTGAAGCAGCAATTTATTGCCACTTACATTTTTCTCTTAGAAATTACTTAATTAATTTGATCCATGCAGGATGTCACAGCCAAGAGCATCCGGTCTGACAGGACAGGCAGTGACTGCAGAGTCAGAGGCCAGAGTTGTCAGTGTCTACCAGGTCTTTCACTTTGTTTACAGCATCAACAAAACCAGGAGCTATGTGGGACAAGTATCTGGTTACAGCACAAGGTGACCAGCTGCAAGGTTTAGTGAAGCTGAAAGGGCCAACATCTGCCCCTCAGAGTGAGACAACAGGGAGCCAAGCTGCTCCAGCTTTCATGCTGGCCGAGAGCCAGCCCGTGGCACGCAGCTGCCTGGTGTGCTGTGTCCTGGGAAACGCTTTGGGTGAGATCTCCTAACTCTCAGACCAAGACAGCCTGTAAGAGGCCCAAAGGATACTTTGGTATCCTCTTAAAATGTGTGTAGGGCTCACAGAGAGAGGACATAAAATATGCTGATCACAGTGTTTCTTATGTGTGCTAAATAAATCTGTGCCCCTGTCACTTAATCCCATGGCATCCATGTCTGTGGTTCTGTGCCAAATCATGACACAGACTGACACACAAGCATACACACACATTCTGTGTCTTTTGCTTTAGGAAAACAATCTGCAGGATTTCCTACTTTAAAGCTAATCTGCAATCAGAGTTCGTAATATTTTGTTTTAACACCCTTATCTGAGGAGATATTGAACACTCACAACTGACTTCCTTGAGAGTTGCTGAGTCCTGCCTTAAAAGAACCATTTTCCCAGGGGTTTAAAATACTGATTTAAAGAACTGTTTTGACCTAGAAAAGTGGTGGTTAATAGTTTCATTGCTCTCACCTCCTCTAACTCCTGTTTTGGCAGATGTGCCAATTGAACACAAGCACCTCAATTGACTAAGGCAGAAGACTTTCAGGACTTTACTTATACGTGTCAGGGTGATTAGTTTACAGATCTGAGTTAAAACACAGGCTGGAGAGATGCTTGTGCTCTCTGTACTCACAAAAGGAGGCATTTGGTGTGAGACAGATAAGGAAACTTGAACTGGTTATCTGGGCCCTCCTTTATCTGACTCTTGCTTGTACACTGACACTGTGATCCCAAGCAGCCTCTTTTCTAAATCAAACATCGAAAAGCAATCCCAACAGGAGAGCTCAACAAATAATTAAAAACAGAGAAACAAACGCAATTAAGGATGAATACAAAACTAATTAAATAAACAGTTTCATAGGTTGCTAAGGCAAGTGGCCTTTCTACAGCCATCACCAAGTGCTTGCATTTACTCTAGGAAGGTCACAAAACTGCCTCTTCATAAAGCTCTAGCTTTCATGGCACAGACAAGGGCTCACTTATCATAAAAATATTTCCTCCTAGAACTCCTTGGACAGTTCATAAAAAGCTATATACATCACCCAGCTTCAGTTCCAGCCTTTGCCAGAGGTGGCCTTCAATCTAATCCTACAGGAAAAAATAAACTTCCCAAGTAGGGCTAAGGATTTGAGGTTTGTCATCCTACAGCATGACATGAAAGTCTAGCAATAAACACATGTAGCTGCTGTATTCATTAGGTTAAAGGGATTAGTCAGGCCAGCTGCAACAACATGATTTACTAGCCACCAGCATTCCCCAAGGGAACTCTGTGGAATACTGCTTCCCTTAAGGTCAACAGTGGGATTCCCCTCTGAATAATGGTCTTGCCCATGGCCATGACTAAATTACACCTGCCCACACTAACATACCTGCATACTACAAAGAATCTCTCTTCATATTTGGATGTGCAGAGATAGCAGTATATTTTTACTTCTCCCATTTTTCTCACACACACACACACACACACACACACACACACACACGTGCTCTCTCCTCTGTTCTGCACTTCACACATCCATATCAAGTGCCTATATCTGTATACACTTCACAAAAAATCAAAGTTGCTCCCTACCCTGAAATGTAATGACGAAAGTAAAAATATTTACTCAAGCAGTGGCGGTTGCTATTTTCTGCCTACAATGGAAGCATTTATCTCAGTGGCTATAATGTAAACAGTATGAACAAGTTTCCCTTTCCCCTTTTTCTGCCCAGCAGTTGTGGCACAGAAGACCCACAGAGCTGAGCACTTTGCTATTCATGACCAGCAAAATCTGCCTTTTTCCCATTCACCCGCCTGCAGAATGTTGCAAAGCACAGTAGATCTGCATATGCTGGAGGCTTTGAATCCTCTCATCTGCCTCCCCTGCTCTCTCCTTGGAATCCCTGTTGCTGCCAACTACCTGGCAATGGCTGTTACTCTATCTCTGCCTCCCCTCATTGTTGGGAATCCCCTTTTTCCAGAGCCTCATCTGAAAAAATACCCTGAGAACAACATGTTCTCATAGTGTGTTCAATTAAATTAAGTATTATGGGAACAGCTTGTTCTTTTCAGACCTAGACAGTTGGCTGATGGTAAAAGAAAAAAATAAGCAGCAAGGGAGTAGAGCAGGAGAGAAAACAGGCAAGGATGAGCAGAGGGGGACTAAAGGACAAGGGCCAAGAAGGAACTGGAATCAAACAAGTTCATTTACAAGGCCAACTGTGCATTTTCAGCCAATCTATCACAATAATCCAGTTTTTGATATGAAGTAAGAAAACACAGCCCAATTGTTGGAGCTCCTGGCCATCTGAGAAAGCAGGGAAGATGAGAAAGAGTATGAGCATAGTCTGAAGGCACAATGACACACAGGATGGAAAAATGTCATCAAGAAAATAAAAATAATTCTAATGTCAGAAGGAGAAAGCAGGATGACCCAAATATTGTAGAAAGAGCAAGGAAGTTTGGGGCAACTTCTAAAGCTGATCCAGTTAAAGCTCCCCTGAGATACAGCAAGATACCTTTGCAAAAATCACTGGAGAAACCAAGCAAAAGAAAGCTGGCCAAAATACTATAGGCACATAATTTTTTGTAAACTGTCTCTAGAACGTAAAGTTCTAAAGAATGAAAGAAACAAAAAGTTCCTGATGGTCAGGGGAAGTGGTTACCTACCTGTCACCTGATCTAAACCAGGACTAGAACCTAGAAGAGAATTAAGGGTTATCTGGAGGGCCTCAGCTCTTGTCACTGTTCTCATTCATGTCATAACAAAAGATGATTGAGACCTGGTAATAGCTATCACATACAAGAAGGCTACTACAAAGTAAAAATGAACAATCTTCTCTCTGTATTCCTGATCAGTAACATGAGAACTAAGAGCTTTAAACTGCAGAAAGAAAGACTGAAGTTAGGCATTACCAAAGCTTTTCTGATAGAGAAGTTAGTCTCCATCATCACAAGATTTTAAGAACTGGTTAGGAAACATGCTAAAAATGGCCTGAAGCACAGCTGATCATGCCTGTTTGACTCCCTGAGGTCCCTGTCAATTCTGCAAGTCTATGATTTTATGATACAGTGTTTTCTAGGCAGTGCTGAAGGAACATGGTGCAGAAAGAAAAGCTAATCAATCATGCGAAGGATCCCCATGTAATTCAGGCTCAGTTTCTGATATGTATCAACCTCCTATTGTCTTACAAAACAGCATGGAATCACCAGGTAGATTAACAAACATGACCATTTTCCTCCAAATGGAAGCAGCAATTGCAAGGTACACTTTGGATGTGCTAGGACAATCTAATGATGTTCAGGTGCCTCTAGTTGTGATTACCATTCTACTGATTTATATTTACATATGCAAACTTACTGGGATCCCGTTGATGCCCTGAAATCCTGGAACTCCCATTGGACCCTGAAGAAAAAGAGTACACATTATATTTCACTTCACTGGTCTGTATATTTCAGTTACCTGTGAAATATTTTTCACTTCAATACTTTCAGTCTTGATGTTCTGCTTTCAAAACCAAAAGGAGCAAACTATCTCACACAGATTGTCTCTGACCACAGGGGTCACTGAAGATAGGAACTGAGCATCTGAGCTTGACTGGATGCCAAATGAGTGTTTCAGGAATGTTTTAATCAGGCAATTTAAAGTAAAAATATAATCTCCTACTGCACATCTGGGGGGAAAAAAAAAGATGCCAGGAAAATAAACAATCTGCTTTAAATTTAACCCCTGTCTTTCCAAGAGTTTCAATAAAACTTACATATTTTTCTGTCTATACTTGGATAGGAGATATGCAGACCACTGCAATAACTTCAGACTGCCCAAGCTGCAAGTAACTACCACATCTTGCTGCTCTGCTCTGAATAGTAGCAAAACAGACTGTGTAAGCAGAATACCCAGCCTAAATTGTTCTTGCTTTGGAAAGGTAAAATATATTTCTCCCACAAGGGATGAAGAGAGCGAGGATCTCATGGCATGCTGGTATTGCATATGTATAGTTTCAGGGGATAGAAACAGTTCTGAAGTAAATAAATTTTTTTCAGTGCAAAGAAATTATTTCCAATCTTGCACATTGCATTCACTGACATCTACACCTTATGGCTACTCCATTTATTATGACGTAGTTTATCGTATGCTTTTTGTTAAAAATAACTTTGCACCTGCAAAACTGAACTGCAGATTTTGTTTAGTACCCATTGTTTTTGCTTTTCTAGACACCAGCTCAGGATCTTCTACACAGGAACCAGCCCCATGTCTCCCTGAACAGAGTGTGAATAATAGCCATCTGCCCCCGGGCATGTGAAGAGACAGACTACTTGCAACAGCAATATACATCTGGCTGTAATTCACCTACCAGGATGGCTACACTGTTCAGTAGCTTTAGCATCTGTTTTCTCATTCAAAAATTAATGCAGACAAATCTCTAAAGATACTGTTGAAATGCCATTGTATTTTCATCCCCGGACATATAGCCCAAGAATATCTTTATTCACTCAAAAATATATACAAGGCCATAGAACTATTGCAGGGACAGAAAAGTCACTGTTGAGCCCACCTTGTCACCTTTCTGTCCAGCTGGTCCAGGAGGGCCCACTGCTCCTCTCTCACCTTTTGCTCCAGGCAAACCTTCTGGGCCAGTAAATCCAGGTGCTCCTATTGGTCCTTGAAGCCCAATCGGTCCTGGTCGACCCTAATGTACATTAAAAACAAGTCAATGCATCATGTCCACAAACCCCTTCATAATTACTCTTTCCAACTCAACTTTTAATGCAGTTTAATACCTCTCTGGGTAGTTAGGACGTCCTAAAGTTTTTCCTGTTCATTCTCAGACAAAGATTGCCCAAAATTGCACACAGGACTTGAGATGGGGCCACACCAGCGCAGAGCAGAGAAGGACAACCACTTCCCTAAACTGTCTGGTGATGATGTGCTAAATCATTAAGGTTGGAAAATTCCTCCAAGATCAAGTCTAGCCTTTGACTGAATATCACCATGCACACCAAGCCGTACTGCCAAGTGCCACATGCGATCATTTTTTGAACATTTCCAGGCACGGTGACTCCACTATGTTCCAGTTCTTAACCACTCTTGCAGTGAAGAAATTTTTCCTAATATCCAGCCTGAGTCTCCCCTGGCACAACTTGAGGCCATTTCCCCTCGTACGTTCGCTTTTTGCCCAGGAGAGTCTGATCCCCACCTCACCACAACCTCCTTTGGAAAGCGGTAAGGTCCCCACTGAGCCTCCTTTTCTCCGGGCTGAACAAGCCCGGCTCCATCAGCCGCTTCTCATCAGACTTGTGCTGCAGACCCTTCAGCTGCTTCGCTGCCCTTCTCTGGACGCGCTGCAGCCCCTCAGCGTCCGGGGTCCCAGCAGGAAATCCCTTCCGACGGGAAGACCCGGAGCGCGCTCCGCGGGCTGCCGCGGGTGCAGTGCCGGGCGCTGCCGGCAGAGGGCGCGGCCCCCGCGGGGATCGGTGCGCCCCGGGATCGCGACAGCGCCGACAGCGAGCGGGAGCGCAGCGCCGGCCTCCGCGTCACGCCGAGGGAGCTCCACAGCGACCGGCACAGGGCCCCAGAGCATCAGCAGAGAACGCAGTTCATGGCTGTGCTTTCTACTGGCAAGACAACCGGTGGATTACGCAAAGTTAGCCGCTTAAAGAGTCAAGACTTACGGTACAATAGAATGGAGGAGGAAGTTAAAAAAAAACCCCACACCTTAATAATTCCACCACATAATTCCCCCTCCTTTTAATTCTCATGTCCATGGAAGTGTGTTTCCCTTCTACTTCCCTAACTCTGTAAAACAGCAGAAGGAATGCAGCTCCCTGCTGCAAGTGCTTTAGTAATCTCAGCTGGAGACATACAAAGCCCTGACTCATGGCTTGGCAGGTAAAAGACTTTTACTGTTAATTTAAAAATGCATTGTTACATGTTTAAAATCAAGCAAAGTGAAAAAAACTGTACATGATTTTAAAAATTATTTTTCCATGATCCTTTTTAGTATCTGTTTAGGCTAAAATATTTTTTCCCATATTCCGTGTGTCTTCACTGTAGGAGCAGTTTTCTTTTAAATGCAACAATTCTCCCATATCACTCTTTCTGCTGAGTGTTTCATCCTGGCCTTTTAACTGAGGTCAAGTGCATGTTTCATATTTCACACCTTTTCTGTCTAGACACTGTCCATAGTGTGCACTTCCAAAGGCACAGACTCACATCTGAAGAGGCTTTTATGTTGATTGTTTTTAGCTTTCTTCACTCTGGGCTAATTATCAGTGGAATCCTTTCTATTGGAAACTATATAATCAGAACATTAATCCCCAAATCTTCAGTGGTCCTTGGCAACCATACACAACAAGAAACATGTTAAAAATCACATGCTTTGCTCTCATTTAAAAAAGTTAAAGCTGAGACTGAATTTCCCATAATCACAAGCAATTCAGAGGCTTTCAGGCAACAATTCACTTACAAAGCACGGATTGTGGACTATTTACCTCAAGGCATCACAGCAGTGCTGAAGCATAACCTAAAAATGGGCACGTTACACTTACAGTCTTACCTCTCACAAAAGAAACGGCATCCAAAAGCCCACCAGGTTTGTAGAGAAAACACACTGTGAATTCCTAATTTGCTTGAATTGGTAATACTTCTGTATTCCATTAGCTTGATTGCCTGGTTAATGACAGTGTTTCATAATGACTGGAACTGATGGGAATTAATATTTTAGGAGGCATTTGTTTTGCTCTGCTGCAGGTGGCTCTGAGAAATATATCTAGTCTGGAGAGTAAAGACCAGCAACTACATTGTCTGCTTGTGTTTGGATGAGCAGCTCTCTGACAGAAGAGTTAAATATGTTCTCTGTGATTTTAGGGCCCACAGCTAAATAGCTCTCTCCTGCCCTACAAGAAAGATTTTAATAGCACTTGAAGATTTTGTCCAGTGCCTTGGAGTGTCACTAAAGCATAAGGACACAGTAAAGTGCTTCTAATCTCACTGATAATGTGATTATGCCATGATAATCAGGCTCTCAAGAATTCCCACTGTTTCTTTTGAAGTCTGTGTGGATGGAAATCATGTTTTCTATGCTGAAACAAAGGACTTGCCTTCACCGCTAAAAAAGCAGTATTTTTCGTCACTCAGCAGCACTCCCATGAACTGTTCCAAGATTAGAGCATTATAAAGAGCAGGCACAGTGGCATGCAGGAGCAATTTGAGGATAACAGCACAACGAAGACTCAGGTTTTACCGTAAGGTAAACTTACAAGGCTCAATGCCAGGTGGAACTTCCATCTGCGCTTGCCTAGTCTTTATTGTGCTTTAGCACCAGGATTGCTCTTACTTATCCAAAGGATAAAAAGAATAGAGCATCTCTTAGCAGTGAGGACAAGATGAAACATAAAATGTGGAATACATCAAACAAAAACTACAATGAATCAACAGAGCTCCCTATTTTTAATCTTTAACGTTCGACATACATTACACAGTAGCCTGCAGAAAAGCCATTAGCAATTAATGCAAGCAGTATCATTTTGATTTCTCAGATGAATGACAATCACTTTTAAAAAGAAGAAAATTATAGAATGCTAATAACACCAAGCAATAACAAAGCCAATGAAATTACTGTGACTTGTGAATGTTCTCTCAAATGCCCACTAGAGTTTCATATATTTGAAATATATGACCTGCATTCTCAAA
>WAAG01068102.1:29512-46175 GCA_013390105.1 Tichodroma muraria
CAAAACTGTTTAGAAGTAGGAGATACTGCGTATGCCAGGGCATTTTAATAGATAATTTTGGATTCTGACCAGGTTTGTGTCACAAGTTCAGCATGAATCATATGCATCTCTGTTACGCACATATCCACTGCAAACCATTACAAATACACAGCTGGCTCAGACATTCAGCTTTCCATTCTCAATGTGTGGTAAGCAAGAGCAAAAAATGCCTGGAAAAGGAACCTCCCATTGCTTCTGAGTCACCACACTGCCGAAGGCAGTAAAACCAAACAGCCTGAAAGTGCAATTTGATGGCAGTGTCTTTCAAGATGGAAAAGGTTCTGCAACATGTACTTTCTTCTTTATACCCTTTTAAATTCATCTGCGTCCCAGGGTGTCATGAGGAAAGGTTTGTACAATGGGTAATGATGGGGCCTCTGCTGCTGCACAATACAACACATCAGTTTCTCTATTGTCCCTACCCCTTTTGCCAACTCTAATACCCCACATAAATTTTCGCCCACTGAAGCAGAGCTGCTACACATAACATTGCAAATTCCAAACATTCTTTTATTTCCCATTGCCTGTGAGCTTGGAGAATAAAGCGTAAATCTATTTGATTTGTCACTGTGTAAAGGAACACACGTGGAAGTGGTATGGAACCACTGGATATGCCCCTTATTTCTGGAACAAAAAAAACAATTACATACTTAGTTGGGGAACAGTTCAACTGGCCTAAGTCACTGTCGAATACCAACTCAGTGATTCATCACCATAAAGAACACTGGAACCCACTAAGATAAATCTAGAAGCTCTGGTAACTAAGCAGAAAATACTTCTGATCAGGAAGGGTAAAACTGATTCCTATTTTTATTAGTAAATTTATAGACAGCCATATTTTAAGCAGCAAAGCACTATTCATTCTCTAAGCAAAATTAAGTTCCTGTGTATGAAAAGAGCAACTGAATTTAAATATGCTCATGTCTTCTGAAACTAACACGTGGTTTCTTCTCTATGATAATTCAGTGATCAAATTTTTTAAAAGGGTCTTATTCACATTCTCTGTTCCTTTAGCCATTATTTTCCCCATAAAATATGTTTTATTGACACAAAAGATTGTTAGTGAAATATTTACTTCATGAGCAAATGCTTTGTAGCTTGATGCATCTTATGCTCGTTTGATTACATAAGGGTGAACCAAACAGACAACCATTAACTCATTACATTATGGCCCTAAAAATGCATGTTCTCATGTACTGCATGCTCTAAGCCTGAAGCTTTTAAGGAGGAACTATGGACCCGATTCCTGTTGGACAGGATATCCTGTACAAGGGACTGGTCCCTCAAGATGCTCTTTCACACACACAAATTGCATTTCCCATTTAAACCGGGGACATCCTCTCTGATGAGAGACATCAGGTTATAAAATTTGACCCAGGAATCTCACCAAACTTAGATGAGGGGTCTGTCAGTGACTCACCAATGCAAGGCAGTGTCCACTGTGAGCAGCACAGCCTTGGACCAACCTTCTACTTTCCACCTCCATTTCCTCCCTTCTCCTCTTCGGTCTGCCCTGCCTTCACAGCGAGATTCCCGCAGCAGTGGTTCTCTCTTGCTAGATAGACAGTGGAGGAGCACAACAGAGTCCTGCTCTCAACTGGGGCCCCACAGTTCTACTGTAATAATAATAATTACTGATGAAAACCCCTTCACTATTTTCCTAAATTACAGGTCAGGTATCCAGTGCCCTGCTCACATTCCAGAGTAAGTAATTATTCTCCCTACTGAAAAAACGCTTTGTACTTTTAAAGAAAATTATTCTTCAGTTTTTCTTCTAAAAACTTAGGGGAAGTCCTAAGTTAAAAATGGCTCTTTTATTTCTGTCATATAATTCACTGTTCCTCTACGCAGCTTTTTACCTACACAGTATGAGAAGAATACAAAAAACTGTATGTGCACACAGAAATAATGGGCCAGAAAAAAATTCTGTGCAACAATCCTGCTTCATTCAGCATCCTCCCAAAAATGCCATTGTTTGGGTTTTTTCCTGTTTTGTTCTCTGTTTAAGGGAGGATATTAGGGTTATAAGTTTTTTGCATTTAATTTTAACAAAAGGGACAATTTTTTCATGTACCATATGAAATTCTTTAGTATCACAATGCCTTTCAGAAGTTTTCTGTTTATGCAAAGCAGTCTTTGGCATGCTCACACTGCCGACTGTCAAGGCTGTTCTGGTCATCTCAAGACCCATCTTTTAATGTAGTAATGAGCAACTGCAAGCTGGGTCTCATAACAATTTTAAATTATAGTTCATGTGTTGAACTCTATTTTCAAAAAATACTTCTCTTATTTCCACTAAGCCTGACTAGACATGACTGCAAGTAGAAAATCTAGGTGATAAAAATGTGTGTGTGCACATATATGTATGAGTATATATAGATATATATGGTTTTATGCCCTAACTTTTAACTGCTTAAAAAATTATTGAAATTTGATTCCACAAATCATTTGATGAATCCCATACTTCAGTAAAAAAGTTGCATTGGATGGTTTACCACATTATAAATATAGAACTATATATGAACCCTAGACAATTTTTAAGAATATCTTTATTTTTAAATTGGATATTTAAATCTATGAAAAGCTTGTTCCTTAGAATGCTTGATTTCCAGTTAAAAGCTTTCACGAAACATCCTGATCCAATCAATTCTACATTGGATTATTTCTATTTAAAACACACAAAGAGACCACATACTGTCATCTTTCTCCCCACCCTGGACAATGCCAGGAGTGACTCAATATTAACTGAGAGTAATTATTCCGTTTTATACTTTGCAACTTTCTGAAGCAACTATGAAAAATGTACAAAAGTCAAAAAGCATGACTTTAACTTTGATGGCTTTTTTGCTTTGATGTCGTGAAATGTCCGAGTTAGATAAGAAATAAGCTCCTGTGGAAAGGTTCCAGGCCACAGAGAGCACAGATAACATGAAAGCCTGTGAAAGCCCCTTGTGGGCTGTTACATCTGTGTGAGACATGCACCACTGAGGGGACAGCCTTCCTGTGCTGAGCTCCAGAGAGGAGGGGAGCCTTGGCTAACACCCCACAATGATGGGCACTACAGGAACAGAAAGATTTGAGTTGTGGGGATTTTTTAAAATAAAGAACAAGCAGCAAGATTTACAAAGCAGAGTGATGACTTACACTGTATTTCAATTAAACAAATAACCAATACCTGAAAATTATGAGTTAAAGCTTACTTTTCAGGAGCTACATTATATATTTGAATTACATTTACTTGCCTTTTCCATGATCATCAGTCAAAATTATGCCTTTTTTTGAGCAGAAAATAAGATTTGCAGAGACTAGATCTTGATGAATTGCACTGCAGAGTATCACCAGATCAGAGGTGATCACCCCTGAATCCCCAGCTTATCCACTGTTTGTTTAAGCCAATTGGCTGTAAGCCTCAGGTGATACATGGTCATCTGAGATTAAGTTTTTGCTACTTGCCACAGCAAAAGCTTTTTTTGCTACCTTGTCTGATATCTTCAGGGCCTTTTTATGTTTTCAATTGGCACAGCAATACAAGCTTCATACACAAACGAAGACAACTCATGTAGACAGCACACGAGACTGACTACAGGCACTCTGAAACCGTGCACATGTTTAAGCCTGAATTAGAGGCAGCTGAGGAAATGAGACATGGAGGAGGAGGTAACAGGCAGGAACTGCTGCTGCACCTCATGGAGCTCTGGCACTACATTACACTCATCAACATTCAAAAAGATAGGGCTTGTATTGAAATACTCGATTATGAAATCTTAACAAAAATGTTGAAGCAAGTGAGGTCTAACTGACTTCAATTTACTTATGAACTAAGCTTTTTTTAAAAATTTATTTAACAAAAGAGCATAGTACAGCCAAAGGTTTGAATGGTTTATGAGATTTTACAGTCTTTTGCAACTTCAGTTCATATTCTCTCCCTCAAGCCTTCAGTGCCTAATCTCTAAAAAATGTTTTAGAAAGCCTTTACAGTTCCCTGACCTGTTCACATAGGACAGCAGCTGTCATAACATTTTCCTGCCCTTAACTGGAGGAAGAGAACTTGAGTATTGTGTACATCTCTTGACAGCAGAATAAGTCCTAAGCTGAATTTTAATACAAAAGAAATAGCAATTTCAGAAGAAAACACAGGGTTGCCCTAGAACTTCTTTCCATTCTCCTGATGGCTGTACAGGAAAGTAGACAAGGTAGCATACGCAAAGTATTTTCCTTCCCAGGCTGCACACATGTCATCTCTGGTGAGAGCATGGCAGTGGAAATGACCAAATGGCAGCTCCTTGGCAGTCAGTCCCCAAAAGGGGAGATGGGTAGAATGACAAGTGAGGGTCACAGCCCCTCTCTCCCCTGGCTCTTGTTGCCATGAGTACATACATGTGTATTTGTATCATCTCTCCCTCACATTTGGTAAGATCGAGCAATTGTTCACAAAGAGGTTTTACTTAACTCATCACTGAGGAAGATAGATACTGATAGATATTAGACAAGTCTCCTGGAGAAAACAGGTGTTGAATCATAGTAAATTCATGGGCAGCCACATCAGGACTGCCGCCCACAAAACCCCAGCTTCTGACTCTTTAAGATACCCCCTACAACACACAACATTCAGGGATCTGCTATGGGCTCATGAGGAAAGAAGAACATGCACTGTTGTGTTATGTTCCCTTCTACTTATCCCTAGCACCCCAGAGAACAAACCAAAAAAAAGGTCAGTGTGTTTCTAAAGAACTGTTTAAGTGAACAGTGACAATGAACTTGCTCCCTCCCCTTCTGGCTGGCATTTCCAAGCTGCCTTCCCCATGGACTCAAGTGACAGAAGATTCATTGTTGCAAAAAAATGTTGTCAGTAGAAAATTAGCTGTATTAAGTAGTGTACTGAACAAGTGAAATCCTGCCAGTGTCAGGCCTGTTAAGACTATTAAAAGGACTTTGTATCTAGAAAGGCAGGGAGGGTTCAGCCACATGCTGAAGCCGAACAGACTCCAAACCTCCGCAGGGTCCGTTGTGTCCAGATCTGTTAATTTGCTTTGGGCTCCTCTCCAGTTCTTTCCTTTACAACAAACCCATTTCTTTTTTAAATGTCTAATTCCCCTTTGCAAGCAGAGGACATGAAAAGTTAGTGTTTCCTCAGAGACTGAACAGGGATGTGGGCAAAGAGTAGATCTAGCAGGAAGTGATTGCCTGTACCAGCATTTCTCCAGAACAGCTATTCCTTAGCAGATCGGATGGTTTGGGTTTCCCTGTTGCACTGAGGGGCAGAGCTGCTGATTGTCACACATCCCACCCAGGGATGGCACATTCCACCCATGGGAATCCTGGCTGGGCGTGGAGAAAGTGAGAAGGCTTCACTCTGTAAGGGCAGGAGGAACGGCAACCCTCGGGAAGGGAGGGAGGGCAGAAGGAAGGACGGAAGGACGGAAGNGGTCCTGCTCCCTCAATTGTGCAGAGATAAGGAGATAATTCAGAGATAACTAACAGACATAGAAACGTGAGAAGAAGATTGAGAAAAGGAGCTACAGAAGCCCCTCCTGCTCTGTGGATGATACAGAGAGCTTTCCGTTTACCTCATGCTGTGGGAACAGAGATGTCCTCTTGCACCAGAACTTCCCCAAATGTGAGATTGAACCAGTAAAAAAAGGAACAAATATGAAGAAACCAGTAATGAATAAAACAAGAACCCTTCGAGGTTTCCATGGACAGGAATGGTCACAGAGCTCTACTTGTCACCCTTACCTTACATGATGCTTTCTTGGCCTTTCTAAAGGGTCTCATGCTGGAGACAAAAAGTACTTCATGAATCTTTTAGAGAAACTTCACACACTGGAGCTCTTTATTGCAGTTTCACCAACAGATAAGCTATTCCCAGCTTTAGTTTCTATCAGCAACTGAACCAAGTTTCCAGTCCATTTAAATCCTGGCAATTATCCTGGGGAACCCATTTCCACAAGCTGCATCTAAGATGAGCAATTTAAGAGTACTTTTACAGGAACAGCCACACTGAGGAAAATACAGAGATGTACAAGAACAGTTGCAGAAATGTCATTAAAGACTTCAAGCAAAGACTTAGTGTCTCATGCACTTCTAGAAAGAAAACACCCACGAATCAACAGGAGCCAGGAAGAAGTGAAAGGGTACCAGTCTTTAGGACAATTATTTTGTGCTCAGCAGCTAGGTTCCCTGATAGGCACTGGAGTGGATAGGCAAGATTCTGCCCTAGTTGTTTCAGGGCTACTAATAGGAATGTTCCCTCTCTTTGGAAAATTTTAAACCCAGATCCTGGGGTATGCACTCAGGGATAGGCTCATCCATCCCCACATTACTGCGATGCCAAATCAGTCCCATTTTTAAATTATATTAAGGGGACCTAGGGGTTTGGTCATTCAACAAAATTTCAGTCAATAAAGTATCTGTTTATTGATAGGTGTATTCAGAGCAAAAAGTGATAATACAACACATCTCAAAGGAGAGTGCTAATTTTTTCCATTGTAATTACTCTACAGCAAAACATTCTCTTAAAGGATCATAACTGAGGATCATTTTAATGGAGATACCAAAATATCATATTAATTCCTTAATTAGCAGCAGTAGCTCCACTGAAGCTGTTACTTCCCTGTTTTTCACATTTCTTACAGAAGTTTGCTGTGTTGCTGTCAACCATCTCACAGTATTTCAGCTAAACCAGAACAACTTATATTGGTTAAAATGCTGCAAAATTAACAACTAAGAGAACAATCTTTATATTTAACAGCTTGTCTTTGAATCTTCATAAAAGGTGCTCAATCTTTGCTTTCTACTCTTTGTCTATCTGCAGATGTTCTAGCCAGTAATGTGGCTGCTCATATCAATGATATTTGTCATACCGGACTTCATAATAAATTAAATATTGAGGTGAATTTTTTACAGAGACTACTTAATATTAACTAAAATAATACAGATTTCTTTTCATATAGGAATAAAAGATAGCTGTGTTTTTTCAGTTGGTAATAATATCATAATTAAATAAAACTTTTCAATTATTGTTATTGTGTCCCTATTTCTGCAGAATGTAAAGTGAATCATTACAATATGAACAATAGAGATTTGGATCCCAAGCGAAACATTGCTATTCTAAAAGCAGGTTTAAATGTCTGCATCCATTTATGCTTCTAGGAGTTTCTCTCAATTCGTCTCAAATTCCTGAGAGAAAAAGTGTGTAAAGTGCTGAGATAATTGAATCTAAGACCTGAACCTTTCCTCTAGCTTAGCTAGCAGTTCAAGTCACAGCCTAACCTATTCTGGACAACAATCTTCTGACTGCTTTTTTGGCTCACTTTTATCATACTGGATTGTCCTATTATTTTTCTAATCTAATTATTCTATGGCATTTCACTGTTACACAGTAAATGTTTATCTATAAATTGCCGTAAGTTAAGCAATGTTCCAGAAAAACAATCCTGTCTTTTTCCCTTTGTTCTTACTGATGCACTACTCTGTCCCTTCCCCTCTCTGATATTCAGTTGTTTGTGCTATTACAACCAAATTAGTGCTGAGTACAATGTAATTCTGAAAGCAAGTCTGAGCCTGGCATGTGATATATGCAGCATGACTGCCTCTAAGTCTCACTGCCATATCATGTATAACATTATTCGTCTAGTGAATAAAGTAGATTCTTTCTTTGGAAAAGAAAAAAAACCAAAACAAACAACAACAAAAAAGCCCCTCTACACATTTAAAAAAAAAGTATCCATTTTAGTCACCAGACCATGTTCCACACGCTAAACATTCTGTTTACAAGGGAGAAACACAGCAGAACTTCTCATTATCCACTAAGGTCATTCAGCCCCAAAGGATGCTTCTAGTTAGAAAGGCAGTCAGGGAAAGTAGGCCATGCACAGATCTGGCCAGTACAGGGTCAGCAGCAAACAATAGATTCCCTGCAAGTAGTTTCCCCTACATTTTGCCTCCCATAGCCTTCCCAGCATGTTCCTGGAACTTCAGAAAGGTCTGAGCAGCTTTTCTTGCACAGGGTACTGCTAAAACCAAAAGTATCTGTTGGAACAGATAATATTAGTCAAGATTTAAAACTCAGATGGGAACCACCTCATGCTTATTTAAGATAGCAGATTTAGAACAAAAGCTCTTCCCAGAGATCCGTTACACAGCAGAGCCGGGGGGAGCTTTGCAAACATGTAAACAATTCACTTTAAAGGAAGGAATGGAGTCTGTGAATTCTCATCTATACATTGCTTGGAAATACAGGCCAAAGCAGGAATGGAGAATAGTACAGGTCTGCAAATCTACTAACATAACATTTGGCGAGATTCCAGTTATCTCTAGAGGCTTAAGCAGAGCGGGTCCAGGCAAAATTTTACTGCAGTGCCTGATAACATGAAGCGCCAGTCAGTCAGCGGTTTGCTGGGCAGTGTCAGAGAATAAACTGCAATTAGTAAAAATAACTTCAAACCAAAGTCTAGGAGGGAAAAAATAGAGGATTTTTCACTTGTCCTATATAAATGTTGCATATTGATCGAGGTATGGACGGAAATGAACTTTTCACCTACATGAATTCCCACTGGCTAAGGTATATAGAATAAATGATCAATTCCAATGTTGCTTGTCATCACATAAATTGTATGTTTAAGTCCTTGGACATTTACTACGTGGCTGTATTAACACTCCAAAAAGCTTCATTCATTTGTTGGTATAAACCACACTTCCAGTCTGCTTAATCTTTGACAGACAGGTCTTATTGTCCCCAAAATCCCTCACTACACAATACAACAAAGACTTAAATGACTCTGTAGGCCTGCTCTGCTACCCACACTGCTCTGCGCTTCCTGCCCATATATCCCTGGAATTCATGACCATGCAGATTACTAAATTACACACTAGGCCAGGGATTAAGCATGGCTCTTTGTATGGGAGCATCTGAGGTCTGGAAGAAGATTTTACCTGTCACGGTCTGTGCTCACTGGGCCTTGATGAGAGACAGAAGGAAGCAGCACTGCAGAAGATCACAAACACTGGTGTGTGATAATCAGCGATCTGTATATGGTGACAGGATAACCTGACTGGCTGTCCTGCACACAGGTCTCAGCAGCTTTACATAGAAAATAACCAGCCTACTATTTCCAAATCAGCTCAGCAGCTTCTTCCTCCTCAAAATAAAAGGTGAAAGTGTTCCCTGTTCTGATGGATAGCAAGCAAGAAAATGGCCTTCATTGCACCCAGCAGAACTGAAAAGTGTAAGGGTTAGGAATATATTCTGCAGTTAAGCAAACATGCCAGCAAGACGAAGGGAGAGGTAGAGTAGCTCATCAATAGTTTTAATTTAGCTGCTAATCAAAGCTGCAATTGTTTCTGATTGTTTTCAGAATGCTTTAAAGTTATGTATCTAAAAGAACTAAAAATAAAACCAAGGTAAAAAGGCCTGAAGTAACAGCATTAATTTAAACACCTTAAGGATATTGCATGCCTTTTATCATTGCTTTTCACTTGAAAAAACAGAAGCCTTTAGTAGGCCTTAATCTTGATGTCTGGATGAGACTAAGGAGAGTAAAGTAATGCAATTTACTATGTAAGTTACATTATCCAATGTAACTTACAGAGGTCTGGCAACTCCAAGCTTCGGCTAAGTCTGTTTAGCAGTTCAGAAGTTACCAGGACAGTATAATGATGGAAATCAGGAAAACTCTGTAGAGAGACACCACATTTTACAAAAACAAGGTATTTCCCTTTTTATTTTTTTAAGAGATAGTAGGTGTCAAATTTTTTTTTGCTTTTCTCCTCTTTTCATACATATTCTTCTAATAGCAAATACTGACATCTCCCAGGTTTTATTCGTTATGTTGATGTAGCCGTAGTGTTCTGAAAGATGATACTGTATTCCTCATTATTTTGTACTCACTTGGAGCACAGCGAATGACGGGAATTATTTAAGGTCTGAAAGATACAAAGTTCATAGCATAGCCACTTCTACAGATTTGTTTCAGACAGCAAACTCTGCTAAAAAATAACAAATGGGAACCAGTACACCATAATAAAGTGATGTTTTAGTTCAACATCATTCTATTACATCAAAGAGTAGTGTTACTACATGTCAACATGATGACATGTCATTTTAGAGAAACCAAAACTGTCTCAGATCTGCAAATAGCCTCCTTGCAGCTCATAAAAAAATGCAACCCCCCAGAAACCCTGGGATGACAAGCACTGGAAGCGGATCTGGTCTGCACAGACTCAGCAGGACTCTTTGGAAGTTGCTGCCAGTGCTCCTTTTGCAGCCAGAACAGCCACTGTTGAGCTACACAAACTACTCTAAGCCCTTTCCCTAGAGCCATCAGTCAGGGAACAACCATTCGACTGCCATTTGAGAAAAATAAGCAAAGCATACTTTAAAAGAATAGAGAAAAAAAGAATCCTCTATTGATCACTGTTGCAAACTGGCTTTGTATTTCCCTTGTTCCTGCACTCACTCCAATTTCAGTTAAACCACAGCTAGCTGCAGCAATGTTTTTCCATAGGATATTTTTCAAAGCCTCACACCATGCTGCATAGCATGCAACAAGCTGCCCTCAGCCCACACATACAAGCCACCCTTCTCACACTAGGCTAAGTTCCTGATAATCCCCACAGGCATTTATAACACCCTTTTAGCCAGCAAGAACAGCAAAACAGTGAACTGGTTCAATGGACACACATTCACTTCTACAGAGTTTTAGATCACATAAAGACTCCGGTATCTTCTCAGCGACATCCCTACAGACAAATGATGGCTGCAGTGAAGGACAGCCCTGATACCAGAGACAGGCATCATTCCTTCACTGCCACTGCTCTTGCCAACACAGCCAATCTTCGCCTGGCTGAATCAGCATCAGCAGAAATGTTGTCTTATATCTGCCACTGACTGGAAATGCCAGCTTTGCAAGTGTCTGCCAGCCAAAGCCCGAGAGAAATCATGCCACTGAGGAAGGCTGAATAGTCAAGGCTTAAAAGCAGAATAAAGGAAAAGGAATCTGAGAAATGAAAGAATGGAATGTTAGAATGGACAACTATATTGTCCACCTTCACAGCACAGGCTGAAGAGCACACACAAGGGAAGCCCACAAAGGCCAACAAACAGTCCTGCATGTATGGTCCTTGTTTCCAGCGTGAAGCTAAGAAGCAAGGATGTGCATCAGAGACTGTTGCTGGTTGCTTATTATGTGATCCTGGTGGCCACCTCCTTGATCCAAATGCTGGTCCAAATGGTAAATCCAAGAAACAGACCCACGAATGCTGAGCTGCAGTTCCACAGGTGGTCAAGGGAAAGGCAGGCTGCAGAGCCTGGCTTTCATTTTCCCAGCTCTCACAGAGGATGTGCCCAAGCACAGGACTTGCATCCTAAACACCAGGATTTTACTTGAGTCTCAAAAGCTGCGTCATCATCTTTTGCTTTCCAGAAACAACATTTTTCCACTGACACAAGTAACACTTCAGTGTCAAAGCACATATCAGTCAACTGGAATAACAGCTATTTTATCCTGGGGAAATGAAATTTAACTATCCAGAAACTTTGTCTTTGCTGAAAAAAATAAAAGAAAATAAAAATATTTTTTCCTTGTCTTTGCAATACTAGATGCAGCAGCAAGAGGGGAAGAAGGGGACTCCTTCAGATTGTGATTACCAGTATCAAATCAACATTATTTATTTTGATAGAAAGAATTTTTCTGATCGCTACATCTTTCTAGTGCTAAGAGCTCATACTGTATTTATCAAACAAACAACTGACTATTAGTACCAACTACTTTCTTTTCCTCTCCACTACGGCAATATGTGAAGTGTACATCCTTTTCCAAATACCAGCAGCTTCAAATGCTTTTTTTTTCTAAGTGTCTCCAAATCTAGCAACCTTCCATGAAATAAAGACAGATCAGATCCCCCCTGTATTTAGCAGGCCAGCACTCAGAAAGACAACACTATCTTGAAGATATTTTGTACCCCTGACTGTATGTCAATCTAAATTATGTGGTACACATACATTCAGTCATCCAATAAGGGTCAAATTAGCAAGCTATCTTTCTCTAAATTAAATAAAAATGTGCAAAAACTTGATCCACACTGTGATGATTAGAAACAGGACATTCCACAGAGTCATGTGGTGCTTTTATGGCTCCTTAACTCTATTGAGAGGCTGCATGATCTGAGTGCACACTCACCCAGTCAGGTATGGCCAGCTGGCTGCTGCCCCACTCCACTCCAAGCCCAGAGTCTGCCCCAGGGCAGAGGCCTCTTGAACTCCTATGCTTGCCTGAATCAGACTTGCTGGAAGAGACTACCAAGATACTCTAGGATCTTCTTCACTGAGTGTCTTATCCTTCAGCTTTGCCTGCGTGTATATTGGGAATGTTTTATTTTAATTAAATTGAGGATCCATGAAATCAATCTTCAACTGTTCCTATTATGTCTCCAGTGAGCACTAAATCCAAATGCTCCACAGTTGAATGCAGATGGATGAAAATCCAGATCTGCCCTTATGTCCAGCTGGTTTGGGATCATTCCATGGTTTTGTCCCAGCTGTGTGTTTTCCTTAAAAAATCAGGACATTTAATGCTTAGAAGAAAAGTTATTTGGTGCAAGGCTTTTTTATTGTTTATACAAAGTACAACTGATCCTGATGTGTAACTGAGGCCCCAGGCCCTGCTGTACTGTAAATATTGAAAACAATCATCAGACCAAAGTAACTAGAGTCTTTGCACAAATGCTTTTTTTAAAATACAGTCCAGTTGGATGGTGTCTTCCAATTCTACCGGAAATAGTGTTTTACCTCCCACATTAACATGGCTGTTACAGGACAGATATATTTCTAATTTACTGGAATAAATTGATTCTTCTACAGAAATGATCTAAGAAATCTGTGTAGTACTTTAAATAGCGTGTAAGTTCAATGCAAGGAAAAAGTAATTAAGTGATGAATAAAGAAAAAGTAATTGATTGAAAAAAATCTCTTCCACAATCAATTTTACTGCTTAGGTTTCAGCACAAAAGTTATGTGAAAATATATCAATATTTTTTCATTGATATATCAACAAAATAGTACCTCAAACAGTACCTCGTGGAAAAAAACTTAAAAATTAAACTAAGCAGACAATTTGTAAATATATTTTTTGTTTAGTCTGGAATACAAATTTTACACAGCATGTACAACTCTTAAATCCTATCCAAACAAACTCAGGGGCAAAGTAGATTTTAAGAGTACATACCTAGAAATTTAGGTTTTATTTACTTCCAAAACTTGCACAAAATATTTGGAAATTAATTTAAACATAGGAAGCATTAGCTCAGAATCAGCAGAAAGAAAGCAAAGTGCATTATTAGTCATAGTCACATTTCATTATTTCTTCATCTTGCAAGAATAGGACTCCTTCACTCTTGCAAGACAGTGGTTAAATCATTAACTCCTGTAAAGCTGAAATGAGATCAAATGCTATATGTTTAGCAAAAATTAGCAAAATCTACCAGTTCTGACAAGCAGTACTTGCTATGGTTTTTGGAAACCCTCCAAAGCGTGTAACTTGAATAGCTAGTTGTGTTTAGGAGGGAGTTCCTGATATGCCTGGGAGCAGGCAAAGGGCACTAGATCCTAGAAAAAATTTGTGTAAATTTGTTCAGAGGCCATTTACATTCAAAGCTGCCCAAGACCCCAGGCCAGTACACTCAAGACAAAGAGATAAAGGTCTTCTATGTTCACATCACATGGTGAAGTGAGCAGATACTTGCTGGAGGTGAGTGCTGATCAGACAAGTTCTTGCTGATTTGTGAAATGATTGGACAGCACCAACGTTCCCAGTGTTGAGCAAGATGAGAGAGAACACTAAAAACCACTGGTGATGGCTTAAAAGTAGTGCTCCCCAGTTTCTCTAATAAAATGCACAGCCTAGGATGACTTACACATAAATAACCAGCTTTCAACTTTGTTTAGCTGTAGCTTTCATTCTACAAGTGAAGCTTTTCACTCACACTTCTGTAGTTTAAAGAACATTAAGGTTTTACATGTTTCTTCCAGGGGATACAACTGTTAAAAGGAATCAGTGTTTCCACACCAAGAGCGTGGATTTATCCTCTGCAAAATAAGTTTGGGCTATTCTTTTCTGCTTTCCACCTAGACAATCAAACTGTTCTCACTTCATCTCTACTTCTGGATATCAATTACATTCAGATAGTTACACCTAAATACGGAAAAGTAAGGGTAGATCTACAGCCTCTGTTAAAAAATGTGATATTTTACATAGCCAGCACACCTGAAATACTGTGATTCAGGATCCCATTCATTTACTATTTTTTGCACAAAGCTAAAGTAGCATCATCAAAGTCAGCCAAGTGATTTCTTAATCCTAGCAACTGGTTTTCATTAATGTAAAGAACAGACCTCCAGCAAAGCTAAACCAGGAGAAACTGGTATTTATTTGATATTTCTGACACTGTTCTGAGAAGTGTAGAAATGCAGCAGATAAGAGTGAAATCAAGATCAGGTATTCATGAATATTTTGTTATTCACAATTTTAGAAACGGGCTTCTAGAACCGATATTTCTTGATTTAAAACTCTCCTGCATATACTCAGTAATTTAGCGAGCTCTTAATCTTTAATTTGGAAAGTTGGAGCAAACTTTCCTTAAGACCTTACTAAACCCAGGTGTTCTGGATCTTCCCAATACAACTATAGTATGAGATGGAAAGTAAACAGTCTAATCCATGTATAAATATTTAATAAGACACTTGAGTCTGGGGCAAAACGCAGCTAACTTAGTGTTCTCTCTTTAGAACACAAACAGATTAGTTGCATGACACAGTGTTAGTACAAACTTTCTTTAACTATAAACATTTGCTGATGTATTTCACCAATAATGTAATGTATAGGAACAGAGGAAAGGTTTACTCTGAAGAGAGCATGTGGAAAAGGTCCAATTTTGCAGCCTCCTCTCATCTGATGATGCCTTTTCCTGAAGCATCTCGAGAAGTTCCCTGTGCATCATTCTCCTTTCTACTGGCAAAGAGGAACATAACCCCACTTAAAAATCAATGGCAGATGCTAACAGAAGATGCTGTTCTGCTTCATAGATCCCCACAAAAAAATCACAGCCTGAAGTCACAAGTATTTGCTAAAGACAATTCAGATGGGACCAAAAATTTTGAGACGTTATGTACCATTTCATTTTAGAAAGAACTTAACATTTCTGTGTTACTCTCCTTCAGAAAAGGACCAGTGAAAGGTGAGTGGAAATACATTTCCTCTCCCATCTCTTGTATCAATTCTATCCGTCTTCAATAAAATCAGACCATTTTTGTGTTGCCTTGTGATGAGATAGGATCAAAAGACAGTTGTTCTGTCAGTTTATATGCCAAAAGCAGTAATATATTAAAACCACATTGGCCCCAGTACTCCCTAATTAATCAAAGACTGAAGAGAGGCAGTTTCTTCATAGGAGATATTTCTATGGCTGACCTGTTGAAGGAATGGAAAAGTAGCTACAAATCCCATGAAGGTATAAAAGCCTCATAACTCCTGTGTTCACAGTTTACTTCACATGTATTTTCAGACCAACATTTCCAAACATAAAATAATTTCCACAAATAAAATAATGAGAAGTATATGAGAAATTATTTAAACTCTTAGTTGAAGTGAATCAGCTAACATCTAATAATATGATCACTTGCCATTCAAAAAGCCAATTTTTCATTGTGCGTGCTCATGATTCAACTTAGATTCTAATGAGACCAGAAACAGAAATTATAGAGTTATCAGGAACTGAAGCTGCCTTTTTTACTAACAGAATCTCCATCCTCAAACAGGGTGGCAGGCTCTTTTCTGAGCTAAACTGCATCCATGTGCTCTGCCATTTTGAATAGCAAACTTAGAAGACAGATCAATATTTTATTTAGAGTGCAGACCTGACTCCAAGTTGAAGCCTGTGCTTTGCTGGCACCCAGGCAGGCAGATGCAGGTGTCAGTGTAGCTGGAGGTGTTGGAGAAGTTCGGGAGTACATTAAAGGAAAACTCCACACCCGCTCCCATGCAACTTGGAAAGGACAGCTCCACATTCCCAATCTGAACCACAGCACCTAGCAGCCCTTGCAGTTCCACAGCACAAGCAGTGTAGAGACAGGGAAGTAGAGGCAGTTGGCCCTCTCTAAAAGACAGGAAATGCAAAGTGAAGGGAGCTGGGAGCTCCCTGCATTCTGAGTGACCTGAGCACAGATGTGCAAGATGTGCAAGTCACACACTCCTGCCTTGGGGAGCCTCTGACCCATGCTCCTGCAGACATCCACACAGCCCTGGGACAAACAGCTGAGACCAGCAATACAAGGAAATGGAAACAGTCACAGGAACACGAAATGTTTTTCCAAGGTCGTTTTGCCAGGTCATCTAAGATTTTTATGGCCACAGTCTGAGGCACTGAAAACAATCCCAATTAACATAGCTGGCTACCAAGCCAGCTAACCACAGCTGTACTATTAACAATGTGAAAACCAGTTACTGCTCTCTTTTCAGTCTCTTAACAATTATCAAATAGAGAAATTATCAAATTACTTTTAATTACAAACTTAAAAATTAAAAAATATCAAATACTTGTTTGTGCTCCTGTAATTATTAGGCAAAAGCTA
>WAAG01068111.1:9981-24085 GCA_013390105.1 Tichodroma muraria
GAAAGAGAAGCCAAAGCACAGTAGACTAGCCCAGAAGCGAGCTGAGCTCCAGCCTGGAACAAAGAGCGCTCACAAGGTGAAGGCCTGGAAAGAGCTCCAGAAGCATTGTTCCCACACAGCGATGCACACGTGGCATTTCTGTGGAGTTTCCAACCCACTACCATTCCACCACAGGCATCTCAGCACCTCTACAGGCCAACACAAGCACCCCCTTCTTCAGATGGAAGTGCTGATGTTTGAATCCTCCACTGGTGGGACACAGGTATTCACAGCGACTCCCTAAACCTCAAACATATAAACGCCTAATCCATTTCAGGGGAAACCACAAAAGAAGCTTGTCTGCCAGGCAACTATTTCTAGATTTGCTATAAACAATAAGCAGAGCAATTTGTTTTTTAAATCCAAGACAGTAATCACTACAGAGTTCAGTAAGTTTTCTTGACTGCATCTGAACTACTGAGCAGTTTTTCTCTTGCAGCTCACAGTGTCTATACAATGACACAACTGTGATGTAACACCATGATGCCATTAAAGACTTCTAATCACCCTGACTTTACACACAAATCCATTCTTGGCTTTAGTCTATGCATAGATCTTAACACAAAATCTGTATTTCATGCTTGGAGAAGGTTGCTGATAAATGTAGGTTATATTTAGTAAATAGTTACCATTTGTGTTCTACATATTTTAGTGACAGCACAAGGGAAGTAAACACTGAAAACAAATTTCAGTAACACCATGGACTAGCACTGGTTTTGTCTTGGGGTCTTTTAGGCTTCCTAACCATTACTGTAAAGTAGTGTTCAAAATGCAGGCTGTTTAAACCACACCATTCTGAATGGGTGAGTCTGGACTAATGCTAGTCAGCTTAAAAAAAAAAGGTAGAGAAAATATCTTTAGGCATAATTCCACATACTCTGTGTTATAGCAACAGGATGTGGAATAAGGAGGTCATATCCACAAATTTCAACACAGAAGATAGATACCACTCCCACACTACTCACTAATTGATAAACATGCTATTTCAGCTCAATTGCTGTCTATCCTACCCAAAGCAAGCTTCAGCTATGTGGCTTCAGCTATAACTGTTTCAAGGCCTTAACTGAGATTTGGGATTTGAGTTCAGTCAAAATTTTTCAGGTACTTATCTTTCAAAGTAATAACTGAAATGTGACTTCGGGTACTTGAAGAGAAAATTTCATCTGCATGATTAACTCGTCTTCAGAACCAGATATATAATTAACTGTGTATCTTTTCAAAATGCATGGCTAGCTCTACAGAGATAGCAGGTAATTCAGCTGAGCAGCTGGACAGGAACATGGAAGAAGGCAAACAGCTCTATCCAGTAGCACAGTTCCAGAGCCAACAACAAAGGGGTCAGCCAAACCATGAATAGAGGAGATCACGCAAAAACCCAGTTTTAAGTTTAGGTGTCTAACAGCAGGAGCCAATGCAACACTCTCCTTACAACTGCAGTGCTTTTCTTTACCCTAAGACCTGCACACAGATCAGCCAGACTGCAATAGCATGCTCATGGCACTTTAATGCAGCTATTCTGTTGTTTGTGGTGTTTTTAGAATTCAAGACACAATAAGACCTTGTGCCAGTACAACTACAAGATAAGAAAACAAAACCCAAGTACTCACGCTGTGAATAAAGCAGTATCTGAAACTCCAAAAGGGCACAGGTAAAGAGTTGAACCACATTTTCTACTCCAAGCAATTCAAAAACTTCTTTAACCGGAAAATCAAACAACGGTAGTTCACTGGTGCTTGGCCTCTGGCAGATAATTGGTCCATAAACACCTGAAAATTTCAATGACCTTCCTGCTGGAGGAAGAGGAACCTCATAGAGAATATTGTAGATGTAGCTTTCTAAAGGTAGCGGTGGTGGCTGAGGTGAAGTCACTGCTTGGTGAAGTTGTTCTAGAACTTTCTTACAGGCTTTCATGAAAGACATGGGAGTAATCAGACAAATGCACTTTGAGACATAGAGTGTGTCTCTGCTGATGTCATAGGAGTTAAATCGCTGTAGCTTTGATACAGAGGTGCCATTGCAGTCCCCAGTGCTGCTGCAGCTCTCCTTGTCGTTGGTGGGTGGAGTATGAAGAATGTCATATTCAGCATTGTGCATATGATACAACGTCTGCATTGCACTGCAGATCTGTTTGCTAGTGACTTCCTCAAAGAACGTGAGAGAAAATCCAAATGTCCGCGAGCCATCTTCACGAGTAATAATAAAAGAGTGGAACTGAGGCTCTCTGGAATCTGCTTGTGTCTTGAAAGCAAGCCCTTTAGGCATACACAGCTACAAAAAAAGGGTAAGGGGAGATAATATCCATTAAAAAAAGCTTTTCTCTCTCCCTGCCTGCAGATGCATTGGCGAAAATGGGATTTAGAATCCACTGACTGCCATCGCATTTCACTTAAAATTCTATTGTTACATTTCTGCACAATACAGTGATATGGGCCTAAATTAGAAAAACTACATGTATCAAAAGGGCTGCATGCAATTACTGTTGAAACTCATAACTTTTGTTACCAGCCTCAACATGAATAAAATAATAAAATTCAAACCCACATAAAGGAAAGTATTTTTCTGGTCACCATGACCAGAAACCTGACAGAGAAAACTACTATATTTTATCTAAATTATGATACACCACATTCTATTAAATGGAAAAATCATGCACAAAAAAAGATTCATTAATTACAGACTAATCTATTTCTCTACTAATTCTCTAGAATGTAACAAAAAAAACCCCAAAATCCATTAAGGGATACTGACCATTCCCACTGCATCCTGGTCAAAAGGGTTCCATTCAACATTCTCAGGATAGCGAGCAAGAACTTTGGATTTAAATGTGCGTCTTAACGGAGTCTGTTCAAAGTTCTCCCCTGCAGATGAAAGAAAAATACAGAAGTAAATATTTCATTCCCTTTCTAAGCGCAAACAAGGTCAAAAAGCAGGACATCAGCAGGTAGACGGGAGGGTAAGTGAATTAAGGAGACAATCCTTTTAAGAGAAACAGAAAATGCAAGACAGGTCGTTAGCATATAGTCAGACTGCAGATATTAGCAAGGATTAGCTTCACTGTGTCGTTAAGTATCTGTGCTTTTCCTTAAGTGTGGCAATCTTGAGATTGTGGTCATGACAGCAATTCTCTAAGCCACCCTTCAGATATTTCAGATTCTTGTTAAAACATAGCTAAAGCTTCAGTTTCAATGCAGTGTTGTTATTGAAGAAAAGCACAAACAGACAAAATGCAAAGATGATGCAACTTTTAGATAGACATACAAGTGAAATCTGTTAATTTTGTTTTCAAGACTCAGGAAAAAAGATAACCACCATCTAATGCAAGAAGTTAGCTGTGAAGGAAGAGTCTAGAAGGTTAGAAGATCAAGAACCACATAAACATCCATGAAGATAGAGTATCAGATGGACAAAGTGCTTTTTTTTTTTTTTTTCCCCCACACTTTTTCCTTTACCTTCTGTTGTACTTGAAATGAAACGGCTGCCACCATCTCGGGTTTTAGAGGCCTGTATATACTGGCATAAAGCTATATAACAAATAAAAACAACACTGCATTACACATTTCATACCATTGACTGCGATCACGTCATAACACATACCAGTAAAAACCATACAAATATCCAGAATTAGCATGCATGACAGTCTACTCTCCTAATGCTTTTTATACATATACAACTTACACAAATTTCTCATTTTACATATATATTTCTAGGAGAGGATCAGTATGTAAGAGAAGCTCATTGTTCCTGTGCACACAACCAAAATACTGATGCAACAGGAATAAGCTGCTTGTGAAATTAAAGTTTCACATGTTAACTACAAAATATTCCCCAAAGAGCCAATGATGAAACTGACCCCCAAGACAAGACCATTTCAAGGCCTTTAGAATTGTATGAATTTAAGTGGCATGGCCCAGCTTTCCACAGTCCACTAGACTGGCTGAAAGTCTCCTGTAGAAGCTCTTAAATTTTCTCTAGAGCAATGACAGTTCGTTGTGACAGCACAGAACTTTCTGCAGTAAATATTCTGAGTGTGAGAAGTTGCTTTAAAAAAACAAAAACGTACAACGGCGTATCTTAAAATAAAAAAAGCTTAGCTATATTACTAGAATGCAATTAGCTAAATGAGCATGCAGCTGTTGACAGCTGCACTAACAATCAGGCACAATTGCATGAAATCATATGCTTTAAATAAACGGAACTATTTCAGCAACACCTGCAAAAGAGAAAACGCACTCCAACTCCTCTCTTGTTTTCTTACAGGCAGCAATTACATGGCAATAGAAATTGATTTCAGAATTGGTTGGGTTTGTTTTGTACTTTTTGACTAATATTTAAAGCTCAATTACAAAGCCAAGTTAGAATCTTTATTTGGCACAACACTTACTTCCAGTGAGCAGCCACAGACAGAGATGGTTACAGCACTGTCTGTGCACAATACAGAACCTAACAAACGCATTACACCAAAGCAAACAGAATTTCCAGTAAATGCTTAACGGGTCCTTTGACAGCTGAGAAGCCTGGTAACTGTGGATTTTCTTTAACTAAGTCTTAAATATTATCTCAAACAGGGAACTTACCCTGAATCAGGACCTAGGACAGGTCTTGCAATACCCAAAATATTCACATCTATTTTTCTAATTCTCTGGGTTTTAGCATTGAAATTGAAGGAGGCATTGCTTTTATTATTTGTCTGAAAAATCAACAACTCAGCTAATTTTCATACAAAACCAAACAACTACATTATTTATTAATCTGTTCAACAATACAATTCAATAATATTGTTCAGAAAGAAAAAAATTGCCTATTTGGGAAAATCTGAAACACAGAGAGAGGAATAGTTAGGAAAAACCAGGACACAACTTCACTGAAATATAACCATCTTGTGAAAGAGTAGAGCCAAAGACAGAAAAGATAACAGCATTTCTGCAGCTAAAACAACCAAAAAAGATGAAAACCAGCATTTAAAGTACTTTCAAACTCAAAGAAAATAAAAATGGACATAATGCCACATCTCTACTGACACAAACATACTCAAGTGAAGTCAATCCTCTGTAAAAAGCTTTTAAAAGTATGTCAGGAGATTTAACACACCTACTATTTTCTATATTTACATCTGTGCAGATGACGTAATGTCAACTTTTAGATAATTGAGGAAAAACCTCAGACATGTACTAAGCTGTTTTGTTCCTTGGATGTTTTTTTTTATCTTCCACATACATAGAGGAGAAAAAATACATGAAGGCCAAATTTTCTCCTGAACTTGGAAACCACACAGCAGAATCACTGAGTTCACCTATTGTGCAAGGCTGCACATATTTTTAAATTAAAAAGAAAAATCTGGGACTTGAAGACCTTTTCATTAAGATTATTAACACTGCAAAATACATGATGCTGCTGTTCCCATATGATTAAAAAAAAAAAACCCAAACCCTATCAAGCACTGAATGGATGTTTACCTATTTAAAGAAACCTTGCACCATCTCCTCCCAAGAGACATTCTCGCCAACACACTTGTAAATTTTTTAGAGCTGGAGTCTGTCTGTAATTTAATGAAAGGACTAAAATTGATTTCTGGAAACCACTGAGTCCTGATTCAGACAGAAACACGAGGCAACCCTCACAGGCCTTGCTGCCCTCCATCCAGGCACTCTTGCACAGACGCTGCTCTGCCGGAGTGCCCTGGCAGCATCCTTCTCTCCTCTCCTCCCCTCGCTGCCCTGCTGGAATGCTGGCTGCCAGCTCAGCACATGCTCCTTTTCCCTGCCACAGCAGCACACTCTCCCACCTCCAGCTAGCTCTTTCGGGAGAGCCTTCACGCTTGGAATACCACAAACTATCGGACCTTCAGACTGGGCCATGCTGGCTTCCAAAGATACTGATTCAAACAGGGCGGGGAATGTCAAGGGACGGCTCACTAACACTGGAAAAGTTCAGCCCAGGTGATCTGTGCAGCTCCAGGACACTGGACACTGTTTTCCAGGAACCTGAGCACCAGTATTTCCATCACCTGGGCTCCCCCTTCTCTCCTCTCTACTGATTGTCCCTAGACAGCCATTAGCAGTGGGGAGGGGGAAAATATATTTTTTCAATATTTACTTACATCCAGAGGCAAAAAGCAATTAACCCTGAACTTCTAAATTTACAATCAGCCTCAAACAAAGACACCCTGCTACAGCAAAACACCAACTGCAGCACATCTCCAGCAGCAGAAATAACTCAAGGTTTCAAGATCTGCCTCTGTGTGAATTGCAGAGTCACAGAATTAAAAGGATATTCTGAGCTGGAAAAGACCCACCAGGATCATTGAGTCCAACCCTTAAGTAAATGGCCATACAGGGATCAAGCCACAACCTTCATGTTATTAGCACCATGTTCTAACCAACTGAGCTAATCTTGGTTTCCTTCAGTTAGTTGATTAATTCAGGAATAATTGAAATGGTTTTGATAAAAACAGTGAAGAGCAATTTTAGCAAACGCAAGCGACCAACCCACCAGCAGAAATGAACAGTTGTATTCTGCAACTGAGAAAATGAAGGCATAAGAGGACATAAACTGATAAAAATACAATGTACCCCATAAGTTTAGATAGAGAGCAAGCCCCCACATTTAACAACTATCAAAGGAGTACTATCCTCACATCATGCTTTTCACATGGTTTCCCTTAGCAGAAGTAATGGCTAGAAAGTACTTTCCTTATCCAAGTTACAGTAAAGAGGTCTTTAGAAACTATCTATCTCTAAATAATTTCTTTTATACAAATTCTATGCAAAAGGGAAACTTTGGGGGTTTTTAATGGAACATGGTATTGCCTGCTGAAGACTAAAGAGGTCTTTCAAACACCACTGATGTTCCTTACATACACATTTACCACTCAGGTACCTGTTGTATCAGAGGAAAAGCTCTACAAAAATAAAGATGCAAACTGTCCCACAGACTGCAAAGTTGCAACTACCTTGGACTTTAATCAGAATCAATGATCAAACAGCTACAATTATAAAATTATTTGTCAGGGAACATCAAATCACATATGAAATCCGTAAACACCCAGCAATACTTCAGGAAGTTTCAGGCCAACATCAAACCTTCAAAACAGTAAGAATCCCATTGCATTTTGTAATGTAAATAATATCATGAAAGCATAGAGAAATATAATTTCACCAGGCACAGTACAAATCCACAAGCACCAGTTTAGTGCAGCTCTGGCACTGCACCCAGCAGGGGAATGACAGTGAGACAGAACATCTCAGAATTTCTTTGTCATTGGAAAAAAGCCACCCCCTGTGGCATCCCACTCAAAATAGGATCAGTGAAAGAATTTGGATTAAAAATAAACAAATGGAGAATAAAGAAAGGGTTAACAAAGATTAACATTTCACTAATCCAGTTCAGCCACACAAACGGCTTAATTAGCTCATGGTGATCCCCCAAAACAGGAGGCAAGCAAAAAGTAAACCGCAGCCACGGAGGCTGTGAAACTGGTGAGCTGAAGAAAACATGGACTAGAGTTTCAATACCTGCTAACTCCTGAAGCCAGCTCTCCTCCTGAGGCCCAGCTCGCTACCTGCTGGCTCCTGCCATGCCAGGTAATAGATTTTTCAACACCAGCAAGCATCACCTGGCTCTGGTAATGCCCTTTGCTTACTCTCCCATTTTTCATGCTTTATCAACCCTCCCCATTAAACACGATAGATCCCTGCTGTCCTGGAGATGGCTGAGCACCTGCCTGCCCATGGGCAGTGGCGAATGAATTCCTGTCTTGCTTGCTTTACCTATTAAGCTGGTTTTACCCCGACCTGCAAGTTTTCCCACTTTCACACTTCTGATTCTCACCCATTCCACAGGAGGGGAGTGAGAGGCTGTGTGGGGCTGGGTTAAACCACACCACTGTGTATTTTAAGTAGACATGCATGAAAGATTTAAGTTATTAGAGTCAGCTTGCTAATCAAAAGGAAAACCACCAGCTAGACACAACCCTTGAGGAAGTCTCCTTTGGATGAGGGATGTCCAAAACTGCAGACTTGGCCTGGCTCTTCCTGGGCAGGCAGAGCTCAGCTGAGAGCAGTCTCAGGTCACACTGGGGGACACTCAGCACCAATGGGATTTAATCTCACATTAGAGGCAGGTAATTCTCCAACGCCTCCCTCTCCCATCTTTTCAGTAAACTGAACCTGATGGACTGAATTGTGTGCATAAAGCAAACCACAAACCTGCTCAGGATGACCAGAGAGTTGAAACATTACATCGATTTGGAAGACCCAGCTCAAACCAGCACCTTCTCACAGCTGCATGGGAGCTCACACTGCTGCTCTAACAGCCACTAATACTATTTGCAACGTATGGAACCATGCTGGGCCTTCAGTTCTAACTTCATTTACACCATCTGAAATTATGCTGGCCTACATATCTGTAATTTGGACTTCACAATTACCAGCACATTAGAACAGCTCATGCATGCACTGCAAGTATCCTACGCTGAACTAACAAGTACACCCAATTTTATCGGTCCCTTCCTGAGTCACCTAACACCGAACTAAGCCGTGTCACCACGGAGACTTGTAGTGTATGCTGGAAACCTCCCTGGCTCTCTTTTTTTATGCTGCTCCCTCTCCTTACCTGTGTTACTTCTCTTGCTGCTCCACCTGTGAGCAGTGGACAGTGGTGTCTGTGTCTTGGTCTGATGAGAATTAGAACTTACAAACTCATGGAGTTTCCAGCCTATGCAGAACAGCACTGCTTTGGAAGTGTCTGCATGAAGCTACCCATATCAATGGGTATGACTTTTTTATAAGATTAGAACAAGGAAAAAAAATGCTCCGGAAACTGAAATTAAAACATTCAATTCAAAACCTGCAAATGCCCTCTACCAAGCCTTCCTCAGCTTTGAGCAGGAATAAAAAGAACGAACTCTGAAGGACTAATTTTAGCTCTTTCCTGATTTACCCAGAGAAAAACATGATTCACTGCTTTCTGTATTCCTCTTCAGGAGAAGAAAGAGGAAAATAAAGGGTCTTCCCAATACAGTAATAAGAAAAATGGTTAGGTTATACAACTTGCAGATTCACCTACTTATGACCTTGCATAGATGTAACATGTTTCCACATGCATTGCTTACAAATGTCTAATGCAAATTTCCAAGAACACTTGTACATGATTCTAACAATTCAAATTTCCCTGCTGACTAGTTTGCTTCTTCGTAAGAATGTTCTTAACCCTGGATCTTTTTGTCTTCAATATCTCAATCATTCTCTGTAAATCCCACACTGCCATGAAAAGTTTCCATTTACATAACAGAACAGTGGTTTAACTTGTCCTTAATGAGAAAGGGAAAACTTGTTTTAAAAAAAAGTCAAGGATACTTTGCGAACAAAATCTTTTTTAAACTGAATCATGACCTTTTGAATCTGCTGTCAATTTACTATTTGGCTTTAATATTTTGAAAGTGACTGCAGTGCTGCAACTCTAAAAATTATGCAAGACTAAGAACTGTACAGGAACTTCTCCCTTCATCCCAGCTAGAAAAAGTCTTTGAGCCGCTATCTCAGTTGTAGATCAGCTCAATTTTCCCTCTATGACAACAGAAAGTCAGAAGAGGTTACCCTAGTTACCAGAAAAAGTGCTCCATAAACAAACTAAATGGTAGTGCAAGACAGATTTTAGGGCGTCATTAATACTGCCACTTTCGTTTTTCATCGAGTCCGCTCATCTGCTCAAAATAATTACAGAACAAAGATCCAGAAAGCTTGACTGGTTCTGATTAAGTGGTTTGCTGCTTCCACCCTGCCAGACAGCTTCTTTCTTTAAATTCCTGTTATACAGCCTGCTATTAATTCAATTAATTCTGTCTTGGTGTACATTTATTGTATACATGACATCTCCAAATAAAAAATTCTTAGATAGCATGCAATTAAAACATTAACTTTATATTTTCCACTTACTGGAATCTTTTAGCATACAGAGGCTCTGCATCAATTTCTGCTGTCACTAAAATGAATGTCTTAAACTAAATATAAAACAGCTTCAACATGAAACAGTCATATTGCTGTAATTAACAAATGAATAAGAACAATGAGAATTTGTACCAGCAACAGAAACTATGAGCCATACACTTTGGGCAGCTTTCCTGTACTACCCAGCACAGAGAACACAGAGAAAATGGATTTAGCATTGAGAAGACCCTACAGAACCCTACAACCACACCCTGTACCTCTGCCCTTCCTGCACCACAGTTCAAAGAACCTGATAATGGTGGGAACCCTCCCAGCTCATGCAGGGTGGGGACTGGAGACCGAGCTGACCATGACAGCCACGGAGCAGAGGTTTTCACAGCTGCGTGCTGCAAGGCAGAAGTCAGACAACAAGGGGATTTGATACAAACACGTTCCTAGAACAGCCCAATTCTACCCTGCTTCAAACCAAACAATGCTAGATACACAAAGCCATACTTCAGTGAAAAACGGCCATCACAGACTATTTTCAAAATGTCCTCTTGCTTGGGTTTCGGGGGAGAACCTTTTAAGTGCAAAACCATGCCTGTCAAAGAGCCTAACCCAAAGGAAAAAAAGGTTTCCAAAGATACAATTTGCCTTAGTTCCAAAGATACAACACTTAGAATGAGGTTAATCCAAAACCAGCAGCTAATGTCATAAACAGCAATAGGATTCCCAGTTCAGCCAGCAAACATCCTCAGTACACAAAATAAGGCTACAGATATTATAGTAAATAATTATGTTTATCAAACATAAAATTACATCAGCTCCAAAATTCATGGCCCAAGTCTAAATAAAAATAGTTGACCAGCAAAACAGACAGTGTGCACACACTTCTGGAATCCACACAACAGAAAAGATGCAACTACGGAGTAAATAAAGGCAATTTGGGGAGAGGGAGGCACTGGGGAAAGAGATGGCACGTACACTGAGAGATTTGAGGACTTCTTCATTAGTCAGACTGACAGATGACCAGCAGCTGGCCTGGTTACATTGTGAAAGCAAATACAGGTGTTTAAGATGCTTGAAGGGATGGAAAGACAGTCAAGCCAATAATCAGTTTCTTAAAATTAAAGGCAAAAGAGTTTGGTTAAAAATAAGACTTGCCCTATTTTTACTTGCCAACAAAAATGGTAAAATAGCCTATTTTCAAGTCTTAAGAGAAAACTGGGATAATCAAACAAGAAACTAAATTATATGGCCTGAACCATAATAGATGTGAAATGAGATGGAAATCTATTGATTTAATCTAGCCTTTCAAAAACATACAAAAAAAACCCCAAAAAAACCAAACCAAAACAAAACACCCTAGGCCTTCTGGAGAACACCATCATACTGATTTTTCAGGACACCCTATTATAATAATAAAGAAAAATCCTTTCAATATATACACAGAGAGCTATTAACACAGTAAGAACCAGCCAAGGTTTACTTTTAAAACAGAAAAAGTAGAAGTCTCTGATTCCTTCTTTAACAAATACTAAACCATATATAACTGGAGACAAAGAAGCACCTCTCTACGATGCAGGAAATAAACATTCAAACTCTGGCAGACTAAGGTAAGAAATTCATTATACAAGAATTCTTGGAATAAAAACCATGATTCAAGAAAAGCTGCAGCTGCCAAATCTGTAAGCAAAGAGCCACTCCATCAATAGACAAATGCCTTCAGATTATGACTCGCTTCCTTCCTTCCAGTTCCTCCTCCTTAAACAGAGCTGCACGTATTTCTCATTAGAGAGGACTCCCTCCTCCAGCAAACCTCTTGCTCGGATATACACAAAGAAGAATTCTTCCCTTTTATACTGAAACACATAAACCCTCTGTCCCACACTCCCTATCCCCCTTCTCCCACTGGCAAGACCATCTGGCAAAGCTGAAGTGGTGGTTAGACCACTTAATTTGGTAGTGGAATTGGGACTTGAACACTTTTTAAAGCAGGTCAAATTATCCATGAGAAAAACCTTCAGGGTCACTTTAACTTCATTGCAGCACTGCTGTTGGAGCAACTGGAATCAGGTGTCTCAGCCACTGTCCGTAGCACCCATCATCCCACTGGATTTGTAACAGATCTACCACATCTGATTTTCATAGCTGGGACTCCCTCTAAAACCTTTGTTATAAAAGTTACTGTTCCACTTTCCCTGACAGAAAACCTTGAAGGCAAAGCAGCTCCACTGCCTGCCTTTCTTAAACAACGGTGTGAATATGAGATACAAACACACAGGTATGGATCTCAAGGGCAAGTGAAACGCGTGTGGATGGAGTGTCGTCCTTCCCTTGGGAAAGCTGAAGGACTTGCTTTAGAGGAAGAAGAGAAAAGACAAAGAAAATAACTACCATAAAAGGTTTTCTTTTTCCTATTTGTCTTCTAGGGAACCCATAGTTGCTTGTAACAATCCCTTATCCCAATCCAAGGAGAACATACTCTTTGAACATTCAACTGACAATAAAATTCCTCCTACTGCAGACTTTAAAAAGGTGAGAGAGACAAAAAAAAGAGTTAAACCTAATCTGTTGACTGTTAAAGGTCCTGTTGTTTTCCAATTTTCTTTTGCTTTCCAAAATTCAAGGATAGCAACGTTTCAAAAATTGTAACACAAAGAAACTCACTGTGAAATGAAATAAATAATAAAAAAAAAAGAGGTCATTTTGCTAACTGGCTATTCAGTGTAAACTCTGACTGATACAAATAATCATTTATTCCTTTGACAGGTAAATTTTTCTAAGCCCTTCACTGGCAAACGAAAATCTAAGAGTTAATAGATACCCATTCATCACTTAAGTTTCAGCATTCATCTAGCTGATAACAAAACATAATGCCACACACACACACCTCGTTTCAAACACTGCAACAATGAATTTAAAGCACCACAGAAAAACAGCTGAGGCTATCTGCATTCTGTAATTGTAAGATCAGGAAACCAAAAGCTTTTGTTTTTATTGTTTTGGGACTGTTTCAAGGAAGGCGGGAAGAAGTGGGACAAGGAAGTGGCAGAACAGGGTAGTGGCAGAGGAAACCATCAATAATCTAAAGCAGCTTTTAAAAAACAAACAAGAAAAAGTCCTCAGCTTGCATCTTTAAAAGCATCCTAAACATTTTTCTTTCCTATAGGTTTTTTTCTTTTTGTACTCCTTTGTATGTAATCCAGGAAGGCAGATGGACAATATAAAATATAATGTATTTTAATCAAGACTCTCTAACAGAAATTCTCAATCAAATGGTCTTAAAACCAGAATTGCTTTACTAAACCACTTTTCTGTTCTAGCCCAAGCAAAAAGACTTACAGAAAGATATTTAGATCTGTTTCCAACTAAATACCAGAAGCAGGCCTCAGAATTTCAATGAAAGGCGTGTTCTCAGCCACGGGGGTCATAGGGACACACTATTTCCATTACACAATAGATCTGGAGTATGGGCAACAGAAGACACTAAGAAAGGAAAAGGGTGGCTTACCTTCAGAATAGAACACAGTCCTTTTGCATGTACTAGAAGTATATAATACAAATGAAGACAAGCATATTTTAAGCATATTTAATATAGAAACCAGCTGTTCTCTTCATGCTCCCCTAAGACTGGCAGGTCCAGTGGGACTCTCTCTTCAAGGAAAGCCTGAGCACAGACCATTCCCAACAACTCTTCCCAACAATCATGGTCTCCTTTCACAGTGACACATCCCATCCAGTTAAATGTCCCTACTTTTTGTGCTCCCATAGTCCTCTGGCTCTGAGGACTGATGGAAACACATCTGTGTAAAAGCATAAGGATCTAATCTTACTGAAGCACTTGTCAAGTCCTTCAACCAAGTATTCCTAGGATATGACTGAGGTTTTTCATTGAAAAGGAAAAACATATTTTAAAGAACATGTGAAGTCTTTCAGCAGGTTTCAATAACATAGAGAGGTCAGAAAAATATAGAAAAATCAGCTATACAGTCATTTCAGTATACCAGTCCTGGCCAGTATGCTTCACTTTACTACCTCACCTTTGAAAATAATGCTTTGCAGTAACCCGCCTTAATAAGGACTGCTCTCCTTCTGAATAAAACAAAAAATGTCCTGTAAGAAAGACAAGTTGCTCA
>WAAG01068113.1:1832-47059 GCA_013390105.1 Tichodroma muraria
AAAAGATAGAACTATTTGGGTAAAAAAACTGAATGGACAGCCTGGCCCAGAGGGTGGTGGTGAGTGGAGTTTAATCCAGCTGGTGGCCAGTCATTAGTGGGGTTCCTCAGGGTTTAGTATTAGGACCAGTAGTGTTTAATATTTTTAGTAATTACCCAGATGAGGATATCAAGTGAACTCTCAGCAAGTTCACAGACAACACCAAGTTGGGCGAGAGTGTTCATCTGCTGAAGGGTAGAAGGTTTTCACATTGTCAAGCATTGAATTGAGCTGACCAGGGAAGTGGCAGTCACCATCCNCCCCAGCATTTAAAATCAGCTCTTACACATATGATACAGCTTTGGAAATATGTTTCCTCTGCTTGTGAATCATTCTGCCAGACTGCAAGCGACAGAAACACTTATTTTTCCTGTGTTGCAACAGGGAAGCAAGAAGTTACCCCATGAGTTAACCCCATGCTCAAGGTGGCTGGAAACCACCCTCCCCCCCTGCACAGGCAAACAGCAAGGCAGGTGGGGAAGAGGTACTTGAAAGATGCAAAAGTAAATAGTTAATATACAAAATAATAGGAAAATAAGAGGAATTATAAAAAGATAGAGCGGTAATAAAGGCAAAAAGTCATCCAGGGATGACCTAGATAAGTGCAAGCATATGGGAACACTCCAGAACCAACAGTATGTTGAAAATTGCATACATAATCACCATATTTTTCCAATAGATAGTACCAGCTTCAATTCTTCACAGGTTTCCCTAAAAGACATCTTAACACACGGTGGGATGCTCACTTTATTTTAAAAATAGCTATGCCCTGAAATTAGCTTCAGGAGAAAACCAAAATATCACGATTCATCATTTCTTCTACATCCTCATGCCTCTTTTACCACTCCCACCTGATTTTAAAAATGAAGGGCAAATCTCCAAAACCGGGCGTCTAAGTCTGTATATGGGTTATCATTTCAGCAGTTGAGAGCACAAGGACCATGTGCACAAAATCCAAAGACATCCCCAATATTTAACAACTTATCTGATCCTCACAGAACCACCATTTAAGGTCATTTTTGTCCTTAGAGAACAATTTAGTGAAGTCTCAGGCACCTATGCTCACCACAGAGTAAGTATTGCAAGTCAGTTAATCAACTACAAATAATAGAATATTCTCAGTGAAGAAAACGGCTCAATATTGAGCAGTTGCCAGAAGCCACAATTTCACTTGCAAAGGTACTCCACAGTAACTTGGCACCTAGTAGCCTCAGTTTTGTGTGAAGATGTTGTTAGGAAATGTTTGGTAAATCACAGTTTTCAGGCATAACTACTCGGAGATAACCTGAGTGCCATGACCAGTGTCCACGAGCTTTCCCCTCTCAGAAGAGGGGAAATAACCTTGTATTCTTCAGATCAGCCTGAAGCAGGTTTATTACAAGGGAGATTTAAAAACAGAGAACCAGGCTGGGAGATCGACTGGAATATCAGCAATACATTGCCAGAGACTCTCAGGTTCCCTTGCAATACAAATGGAGTTCCAAAGGGGCCTCTTGGGGATGCTACTTCACTAGTTCTTCAATTACAGAAAAAAGATACTCATATATTAATATTCCCACTTCCCACCATTTATTTCTTCCACAAATTCAGATTATATCGTTGCATCAGTCTGTTGCCAGTGAAAATTTAAATCAAGCAGCATGAGCTTCCCATTCCCATTTGGACACTCTATTTTTACTCCCCCAGCAATGAAACCGGGGCAAGAAAGTTTTCTGCCCTAAACCCAGTTGATTGACTAAATCATCACATTAATGCTGTCAGCATCTCAGCCACCAATCCCAGTCTCTCCTCTGCACTCCACAGCAAGTAACCGTGACACACAGACATATCAGATGGCTTGGAAACAGGGCACTGAAGTGCAAGCCTTGGTGCCATCAGTTTATCAGGGAACTCTGACTGGCATCAACCAGCAGCTACTCAAACTGCTCACTGCAGCTGCAGACAGGCTAAAATTAGCTTTGGACACTGGGCCATGAAGTGTAATTTGGAAGTTTATGTCTCATCCCGAAAGTCACAGACACAGTACCTGGCTTCTGGAGATTCAACAGTATAATTAATCATATGTTACACAAAATAGAAGCCAAGAAGAGTAAAGTTAAAAGCAAACACTTAAAAAAGGTCTCTTTTCTAGATCACACATAATAAGTTTGCAACAGTTAGTTCTTGGGGCAATACCACCATAAGCGTAATTCAGTTTCAAGAGTAATGACCCCCCAAAATATTCAATTACTGTGGCCTTGAAATCTTCATAATTATTAGCATCTAGGTGCATTACTTTTCTATCTTTAAAACAGAGTTCTTGCACATTTTGAAGGAAAGAATGGCTAATTGTGATTTTCCTAAACCAGGCAAAAAATTTGTATTAATCTCTTAGATACATGCTAATTTAGGATTTTTGTAAGCCATCAGACAGGCAAATAAAAAATTATACAACTTAGTTTCTCTTAGCCATCCCAAAGAATACATATTTTAAGAAGCTAGTCTTTTAGAATTAAGAAATTATATAGAAACTAGAATTTTAGAATTAGAGTTTAGATTTCCTCAGGTTCTCTGTTCCTCTGTCGACTCATTTCATAGGAAGTTTTCCATGGAATTGAAACCATTTACCACTATGTCTGATGTCATTAATCTGACCTATGCTTTTGTCTCAGCTGACCACAGACTCTGAGCAATAAATACCCTTTGCTATTTAAAGACTAACTCTTGTTTGAAACCTTCCAAAGGATCCATATTTCACCAGGAGTCAGCATGCAATATAAAGTTCCTCCTCGGTTCAAAGCAGTCAATAAAACATTATTGTTTGCCTGTTCGTTTATGAGACCCTGCTTCTTTCTTGTGCTGTGAAGGTTTCCAGAATGCAAGTGTTCAGCTTCTCTTTTAAGACAATTCTAATAACTTTTCTAATAATAACAGAAGCCTGATAAAAGCCAAATGATGCACAGCTCCTTCTGGCAATTTCACTAGGACAGCTCTCAAAATATACATATATTTATGTATATTTAGATCACATATTTAAATGTGATATTAAATATCAAATTTCTGTGGCCAGATAAGAAACATCTCTAATCACAGAATCATAGAATGGCCTGGATTGGAAGGGACCTTAAAGATCGTCTGCTTCCAAACCCCCATGAGGTCTAAAAAGTGTTAGCAGAGAGTCCCATGGGAGCAGCAGGCCAGAGGGTCTGTGCTTTCAGCAGGGATGCAGCTGAAAGTCCAGGCACANTGTCCCAAATTTGTGTGTGGTTTAAAGTGGTTACATAAGCACGTATATTTAAATATAATATATATATATTTAAAGAATTTTCCCATGGCTGCACAGATGTGGCTAAATCTTAATAAAAAGTTCCCTTATGTAATCTACAACTATGTTTGTTTGTCATCTAAGGAAAAATGCTCCACAGCAATATGGAATAAAAGCCACACCTGGCATATTCAAAATCATTTCCTTGAAATTATTCATTTACAGGAAGGAATTAAAAAGAAAAAAAAACACAAACAAACAAACAAACAAAAAAACTCCCCTGTATATCACAGACTACATCTGGATTTTTCACATTGAAATGTAAATTTATCTTTTTTTTTTTTTAATATCCCAAGATGATATTTTCTAGGATGGAAGAGACCATCAAGCTTTATTCTTGTTAATACCGTTAGATCTTATCTTAAATTCACTGTGCTGTTAGGATCAATATTTCTTTGCTAAGCACATCTCTAATAATGCAGCTGAATTGATGCAGAATCTTCGAAGTGTGTCACCCCCTTCACCCTCTCCNAAACATCTCTAATCACAGAATCATAGAATGGCCTGGATTGGAAGGGACCTTAAAGATCGTCTGCTTCCAAACCCCCATGAGGTCTAAAAAGTGTTAGCAGAGAGTCCCATGGGAGCAGCAGGCCAGAGGGTCTGTGCTTTCAGCAGGGATGCAGCTGAAAGTCCAGGCACAGTCACAGGAGTGAGCTGCTATTCCAGATTGGAAACAAATCCCCATTTTCAAAGCTTCAAGCCAACCAAGCCAACACAGCCCATGATGAAAAAANATCTACAACTATGTTTGTTTGTCATCTAAGGAAAAATGCTCCACAGCAATATGGAATAAAAGCCACACCTGGCATATTCAAAATCATTTCCTTGAAATTATTCATTTACAGGAAGGAATTAAAAAGAAAAAAAAACACAAACAAACAAACAAACAAAAAAACTCCCCTGTATATCACAGACTACATCTGGATTTTTCACATTGAAATGTAAATTTATCTTTTTTTTTTTTTAATATCCCAAGATGATATTTTCTAGGATGGAAGAGACCATCAAGCTTTATTCTTGTTAATACCGTTAGATCTTATCTTAAATTCACTGTGCTGTTAGGATCAATATTTCTTTGCTAAGCACATCTCTAATAATGCAGCTGAATTGATGCAGAATCTTCGAAGTGTGTCACCCCCTTCACCCTCTCCAAAAGCAAAGGCAGGAGCACAATAAGATATGTACATTTATTGCCACATTTTCTGAGTAACATTTTATTCATCTAGAGATTCATCTTAGTTTCTTTTAATTAAAATTGACTGTTGTAATTTATTCAATTACTGCCACCCCGTGTCACTATTTCTACGAGCTCTTTGGAATCTATCTGACCCATATCTGACATAAATTTTTCCACAGGTCAGTGTGTAGGTGTTTATAAGAGATGTTTAACTCAGCAAATGGTTGAACATTGTAACTGCATCACATGAAAAGGGCAAAACTGCAGTAGTACCTCTGGTGAAAACACAGGCAGGACTGGAGTAAACCCTGCTCCCATGCAAGACAAGAAACATCTCTCCCACTGCACAGAGTGAGAAAAGGGTTTGGTTTGCAGTGGGTAACAATAACAGACATGCTTGGAAATGTGATGCTCTCTCTTGATCTCAAAGTAGAACTGGACACCCATCCTGCAAGATGATTTACAAACACATAATAAAATCATGGCCCCTGACCCAAAGAACTCTGATGCTAACTGTAGAAGCAGAGACTGCAAATGAATCTGCCAAACAGATGGCAGTGACCAGAGCATGGGAGGACAGGTAAATCCATCCTGCTATGGAATACTGTGGGTAATCCTTCACCTGCAGCACATGCTGGGAGGACAAATCACAGCGGCCCCTGGCCGCACCTGACAGGAGGATGCTACACCTCTGCCAGGCACCTCCCAGGCCACCACCCTGCCAGAAACCCAGAGATGGGTGAACACAAAAGAGCTTCAGGCAGATTTGCTCTGGTGAAATGTTGCAAGAACAGAGGGCAGTGAGTACAAATACATTTTAGTTTGCCCGTCCATCCCATCTGCGGGTGAATTACACACCTTGCTCCTGGTGGTTTGTGATATTTCACAATTTGACCCCACTCCCTCTTCTTTCCCTCACTTTCCACATGTGTTTTCATCAAAAATTCAGTCTTCACCAAGAAACAAACAGAGGAAATGCTGACATTTTAGGCAAAGAAATATACAACCTAGAGAAGAAATGAGCTCTATCACAGACCCATTGAAGACAAGGACTGTTTGTTACTGAAATCCCACTGGGTTCCTTTCCTGGAAAAAACAACTGTTTTCCTTTCAGTTTTGAGTCCATGCCCTTTGACTTTTGGATATTTATGCCATATATTTCCACAAGAAATTGCAACGTTCTTAATACCTGTTGTCTGGCACATTCGTGTGCCTACACAGTGGCATACATTAATACAAATGAGTTTACACTGTATTTCAGTTAATAGGATTTAAATGTGACCGTGCAAAAATCCACACTGCAACTAATATGAAATTCTTTAATTATGCAGTTCTCCTACTTTCATAGTGTTTATAGCCCTGTATCCTGAATATCTTTCTGGACTGGTATAGGAGGAGGGTATAATTAAACTTCAACAGCTTATTAATTTCACTAAACAGTCCTGTACAAGAGCTGTCGTGTATTGCCTTCATGTTCTAATGTTGCCCGCTGCAAAGTGAAAAGCTATAAAACACTTGGGGTCAGGCTTCCAACTGGACCTCAGGGCAAATAAGGACATCCTCCCCTCCTCCTCTCCCAAGCCTCCCAAGCTTGTCTCACAAGCAAGCAGCAGAGACCTTCTACACCTCGCACCCAACCAAATTCCACTTGAAGCAGTTTGAAGAAAATTTCACCCTGACCACTCCTATGGTAACTTAAAAGATGTTTTGCTATCCAAGTGAACTAAGTGGTGGTTCTACTGTTATCACCCCAAACACAGCATTAGTTTATTCCTACTGAACTTCCACACCCGAAGGCAAGTTTGGATCAACACAGAAATGCTACTGAGCTCTTAAATAACAGGCCTCCACCTACAATAAAAATTGCTACAGTAATCACTGTCACTCCTGGTGACAGTTAAAAAATCAGAACAAGAAGTGGCAAGGCCAAGCACATCATCTACTGTATCCCTCTGCAGGCCCAGGATTGTTCTCTACATTTCTTCCATGCAGCTTGACAAGACTTGTTAAAAATGTCCAAAGCAATTAAGTTTCACCATCTTCCTTTGGGAGATAATTCCAGGTTGTAACAGATTTCACTGTCTCAATGAGTTCCCTGATATGCAATCTAAACTTTGTTTAATAATTTCCTCTCATTATTTCCTCCTTCAAACCCTTCCCCTTCATCCAGCTCTACAGCCTCTGGGTATAAAAAAGCATTACCTACTATTCTTTCCTAATTTAACTGCCACATTTCCCACACCATTTTCGCTCCTCTTGGTGACAGAGGAGAACAAAGAATAAATTTGGCTTAATTGTAAATCCCAATGCCACCCTTTCTGGAGGCACATTAGCATGTTGTACCAGGACAATTTGCACTCTTGTTGTGCGCTTATTTTGTTAGTTTAATAGCCTGAACTCAGCAATTCACCTGGACACTTATAAAGAAATTACTTCAAATGAAAGAAATACTTACTGCCAAATACTTTTATAAAACAGTATGAATCTGATCTTTGTGAACTATATTGAAAATTTTATCTTTTTGCAAAGAATAGAGATTACACTGAAGAGGAAGGCAAGGACACAGAGTTGAAGAGAAATAGCAGGGTTGAAGGTAACTTGAACTTTCATACTCATCTGATTTGCCTTGCACACATTATATACTTTCATTCAACATTTACATAACTTGTTCAAATACATAAGGGATAATAATCATTTTCANAAGATTTTGTATTTGATGGAAGACCGCTGTAATGTACAAAATTTACACATTTATTTTGTGGTCCACCCCCCCCAAAACAGACTAACAGAAACAGCAGAGGAGGGCATTTACATTCTGAAGTCAACAGGCAGCTCAAGTTCAGCTATGTTCCTAGAAAACAGGCCCTTGAGTGTGTCCTTGATGACAGAAGAAAACCCATTAGTGTGTCTTGGTAGATCTGATGGTTGATCAGATCTAGTGCCTGGTAGATCTGATGGTTTCAGCTTAGTGAGCTATCATTCATTAGCCATTGGATAGCAGATGTGAGTTCAAGCTCCCCAAATCAGATAAAAATCATGACTGTGAGTTCAGGCCTTAATCAATATATGTAGATAACAAACGGATACATGATCTCAAGGATCATCTTTGTGACTACAATGACACGAGATCTTGCGAAAAGCAGCAAGGAATGACTCTTGATCTCAGAAGAAGCAGGGGGCCTTCCTTAGTGTCAGTGGAATAGCAGCACTTTGCCAGAGCAAAGCAGACATAAGAGCAAAGAACACTCCCGTGTCACAGTACTGTCTGTCACCACCAGTTTAAAAAATACTTTTACCCAATCAGGGCAGCTTTCAACACAGTCACAGTCACAGGTAAGTGATCACCAAATTTTTTGTCCAAGAGACAGCAAGTGCCATAATACATCTGGCTATTCTGGGTTGACAAGAGCCCAGACAATTTCTGGATTCTTTCTTCTCACTCAGAGCACACAAGCTGTGAGCAGTGGCAGTACTAGGAAAACAAACAATTTCAAGTTCAGAAAACAGCCTAATTAAGAATTTAAAGTCTCAGTAATAAAGATCCCACTCTTTTTTTACCCTTGTACACCAGACCCACTAAAGTTGGCAGGAGGCATTCTGTGGCATCCAGAATATCACATATGACCTCTCAGGTATCTGTTGTGCTGAAGTAGTGCAGCTTGTGCACTACTTGTATCACATGTACACATCTGTAATATTCTGCTCTGGGAGAAGTGTATTCATGCTCTCCTTTCTCCACAAGGAGTAATAAATGAGCCTTCACTGCACAAGAGCATATGGCCACACATAAAACCACTGTCCCCTCCCTTATAGCAGAGAAAACACAATTTTTGCCATAAAAATAAAAAGGCACAGTTTTTTTAATTAATTTGACAGTGCATGGTCTCTGTAGTTGCCTGGGACTTCCTTGGCCACAGCTGGCTTTAGCAGATCTTAGCAGCTGTTGAGTGATAATTCCCTAGTCTGTTTTATCTTAAATTCTGCAAATTTAATAATATGTGGTACAGGTCTGACCAAGTCTGCTAGTCCCTGCTTAAAAACAATAGCCCTTTATGTTAGTTCACACTGAGAGTGCAGCTTCCAAACTTGAGCAGGAAACCAAGGAAAAGGGAGAAAATTACGACGAGAGACATATAAAAACAAATCCAGACTCAAGGCTGAAGAGACAAAAAATATCAAATAGCTGCTGGTGAAGACCTTGAGGCTGCACAAGATTTCTTGTAGCCCCTCTTCTGCTCTGCTGGGGGCAAGCTGAGGCTGCCAACATAGGATCCACAGGTGGGAGACATATAGAACACGGCACAAGAGAAAAGGAACGGAGGGAAATGAGGTCCTTGAGTGACAGTTTTGACGGTGTTATTAATGAGGGTTTTCTATATTCATTTGATAACTGGAATCTATTAGAACTCTTGTTGATAGTTCTGTGCAGGCCCAGGAGTTGGACTTAATGATCCTTGTGGGTCCCTTCCAACTCTACATACTCTGATTCTGTGATTAATCATACTATGAATAAATGGTTTGTTCTATACATGTGTGATGTATTCCCTTTAAAAGGTTCTTCTTGGTATGCTTTTGTATTATCTATCTATCTTTCTTTCCTTCTTTCCTTCCTTCTTTCCTTCTTTCCTTCTCTTTTTATCATACAATCACAGAATATCTCAAATTGAAAGGGATCCATAGGGATCACCTCAGGACTACCTGAAATTAAGTCACGTCACTAAAAGCATTGTCCAGTAACTCCTTGAACTCTGAGAGGCTGGTATTACAACCATTTCTGTGGGGAGATTATTCCAGTGACTGACCACCCTCTCAGTGAAGAACCTGTTCCTAATTTTCAATCTGAATTTACCCTGATGTGGCTCCATTCCATTTCCTCATGTCCTACCAGGGGTCACCAGAGAGAGGATCATATATAACCCATTATTACTCTTCCTTTTACCCTGTGAAAAACTCAACCACCTCATAAATGCTTTGTTTCACATGCTTATCAAACACTGTGTAAAGTTTTCTTTACAATGAAAGCAAGAACTACACAGGAAACTGATCATCAAATCTGCCCTCCTGGGTTGTCCTACTGCAAGTCTTTTAGTGCACTCTGTTCCTAGTAATTAAATAATTACATTGCATGTGTATAGAAACATAACAACTACCGTTTAATTAGCAAGGAAAGAGATGGAATTAAACATACAGGTTTTTCCAAATTAACATTTTAGGGAAGATTGAACTTGACTACAGTGAGGTGTGTCTCCTTGTTAGAGCTGCAATATCTCAGAAAAGCTTCTTGGCAAGCTGTCGGGGTTTTAGTCTGAAACCAGACAAATATTAATTTGGGTTGCCAATTTAAAATTTTGTAATCAAGAGCAAAGCAGATTTAAACTTGAAAAGAACTGATTCTATTAACTAACATAAAAAGAAAAAAAAAAACAACAAGAATTAGAATGAAACTTTCAAAAACATACTTCTCCTTCCCCCATCAACTGCCCACTCTTCAGACACATGAAAAGACAAAAAAAAAAATCTGGAATATCCAGTCAGTACTTCTTCTAGAAACAATCATTTCTCAATTTACTAAAGAAGAAGCAGAGTCTTTTCTTAGCAGAATGCCATAGAAGTTTTTCACAAGATACTAATTCTCTTGCTTGTACCTTTCAAGGAAATTTGCTATTGTGAAGCTCCCTCCCATGAAACAGCTTTCAGCAGCTGCTCATGGACTATTAACAGCTTATTAGGATACAGTTTAAGAATGCTTTTTCTAGTATAAAGCAGAAGTTTTCTTCATCTATCTCACTTTCATCTCAAGAAACAGAGGTCCTTTTCTCTCGCTAGGCAGAGGACATCATCTTTCTCTCGGTCTTCTTCTGTTCAAATTTCTCTATTATATTATAGTTACACCACTTTACAGTCCCAACTAGAATTCAGCATTTTCTCTTATAAGCAGGTTTTTTTAAAAAACCTGTTACAGGAGTAGTTAGTCAGGAGTACAGGAGTAGTTAGTCTATTCTCTATGGCCTCACAAAAAAAAAGTCCAGCTTAAGCCACTCTTTCAATCTTCTTTCCAACTTAAAGTTCTTCTCTCATTCTCCTGACTTAGGTCTCATGTTGTGTCTCTTTGTATCTCCTTCAGTTTCTTCCTTCTCTCACTCGGGCAGGATTCATGCTTTGAAAGTTCCACTGCTGTGCCAAGAAGTTTCTCTATTGAAGAAACTGGCTGATAGAAGGCTGATGAGAAGAAGGCTGATGACTTTTTCTCCCCCAACCTGGGAGTCGCTGGGGTCCGGCCTGATCCTGCCCGGCCCGGCCGCATGGCTCGGCAGAGCTGGGTCCGGTCTGGCCCGGCTGCTCCCAGGGCCCCGCGGCCTCCGCCCTTCCTGCCCGGCCGTGCTGGGACAGGAGAAAAGCCGGCCCAGACCCGGCCAGGGCTGGAGCCGAGGCAGAGCCCAGCCCAGCCTGGCCCCGCCAAGAGAGCCCGCTGGGCCGGTGTGTTACCTCTTCTGCCACCGGAAGCCAGAAGAAGGAACTTTCTCGAGTTCTCATTTAAAATGTGCATTCACAAAGGCGTACCCATGTCTTTCATTGGTTTAATCAAGTGTCAATATTACACATTGGCCAATCAGGCTAAACCACCACACAAGCCAAGTCACTCTCCATGAATGCAGTATGATCTTAATCACAGCTAATGGGTAAATTAAAAATGTCAAAATTAGAGCAGCAAGCTAAGTGAATGCACTGGAAAGAAGAGTAATAAGAAAGAACAGCAAGAACTAAAAAATGTGTTTCCTAATTTTATTGGAGATTTTCCTGCTCTCTCAGTTTTTGTCCTTTAATCCTCCTGAATCAACCTGCATGAGGTTTGTTCAGCAGACAGGACTCTGAAAGATGAAAATCAAGCTGGCTTTCAGCTGCCTAAGGGTGTGCAGGCAAGAAAGGGCACTGAGAAGCTGGGAGTGCCTCCTAACCACACCATCACTGAGCAATTTGCCTTTGTGAAATGTTATCAACTTAAAGAAAATCTAAGCCTAGCAGTTAGGACATAGAAAGAGGTCGGGGTATGCTATTCTTTCCCTGTGGAAAAGAGGGAGGTCTGGATACACACCTTCCTTTTCTTAAGTTTTTTTCAGAAATGGAGAGTAAAGTTACATAAATAAGAGTGATGTTCTAGATCCTCAGAACTGTTTGCAAACTAATCCTAAAATTTATCTGCTCATCAGGACTAGGCTTGCCCTCGGCTAAGCTGCAGTGAAGATTTGCTGAATAGGGATGGTTGCTGCAGGGAACTTGACTCGTTCAGGCTGGCCAAGATCAGATCACCTGGAGCAAAACCCTGTCCAAAACATTAACTTCCAATTAAGAGTAGATCACTAAGGATCTTCTCCAGCTGAATTTGAAAACTCCCCAAGGATAGAGATCCCACAATCTCTCTGGGTAATCGCTTCCAATGTTTCATGGAGAAATCTAGTTACCTCCATCTAAACTAGGAATTTCCATTGTTTTAACCTGCGATGCCTTAGTTTTTGTACTGCACCCCTGAGAGATGTCTGGCTGCCGTCCCACAAATCTTCTTTAGCATTTCCTCTTTTTTAATGCCTCCCCCAACCATCTTTTGCTTTCCCTTACATGTTACTTTGGTTCATCAACAACTCTCTCACACTGAAGGCACCATTACCTCAAAATCATTCTTGGCTCAGACAAGATGAAAACATGAGCTAAAGCAAATAGCCATTTATAAAATGTAAACCAGACAAAGGTTTAAAGAGGTACAGGTACGTAATTAAACCCTGGAGATTACTTGAAGGCAGCGTGTAAATGGAGCCAGGTTTTTGTTAATACCCATAATGTCAGATCAGAGGAGCTGTCCTACATTTGTTCAGGGTTTTCATGGGAAAGCATTTGACATGATGGGAACACCTTCAGCTGAAGAGCCCATATCCAGCTGTGGGCATTATTCAGTTTCAGAAGTTTCCCCTCCTCCCTCCCCCTGCTTTTCATCACATTTCCAAGCAGTGCCAACAATCCTGGCATGTGCTAGCACTGCCTCCTACACCTTCAGGTGCTCTTACACAATCATTAAAGCTGACTTAATACAGATGAGGGTCACTGTTGACTCAAGTACCCTGCTAAGCTATTTGCAAACTGCCAAGCTATTCTGAGTGAAATGCACTTCTCTAAAGCAGATTTATTTACATGCTTCCATCCCTCTCATCCAATGCAACAGGAATTGCATAGTGAGGCAGGGAGGGAATTCTTTTTCATGTATGATGGAACATGGTAGCATAAGCTGGATAAGAATCTGTTCAAAGCACACAAGACTTGCCTTAATACACAGAAACCGTTGAAAGTAAAGAATCAAACCCTTAAATACCATCCAGTCTTCTTAAGTCAGAGGAAAAGTGCTTATCAAGCAAGGGAACAAGATTCATAAATACCTTTGTCTAGCTTTTTTCAAAATGGGGTGGGGAAGTTGAGTAATTTTAATACAGTCTCCTTAAATAAAATGTAGAGCTACTCAGGTAGTGAAAACAATTTCTACAACAGTTACATGTTGTGAATAAGTGTTTTAAGGTTGTTTTTCTAAACCATTTCTACTGCAGGATTTGCAATATCTGCACGCTCGGATCCTTACAGTTTTGTTTCTCCAACCTCAGAGGAATTGACCTGCCAACCATGAGGCTCTGGTTTGTAGCCCAGCAGAGAGGAGGAAATAGCACTCAGGGACAAGAGCAATGCCAGCTGAGCTGAAGCCAGACCTGACAACCTTAAAATGACCGTCCTGTAAGGGAGATGCTTCAAACAATGGCAGACAAACAGCCCTGAGTGGATTATTCACATTTGGAAGGCGTTCAGTGTCAGGGAAGGCCATGTGTGCTCTGTGTGGCTGAACTGCAAACAAGCATAAGGAATAAAGCATTCAACTCCCCTTATCCTATTTTCTACTTGTCACAGTGTGGCTGCCTGTGAGAGTGGAACACAAACAGCTGCACACCACTCCATGCACACAGATACTGTATTAAATGCCAAGACAATTGGAATTAACTGGTACTGGAGTTCTCTTTAGGCTTCGTGTAACTCAGCTGTGATTCTTTTCACAAGAGACTTGGAAGATTACAGCTTGTTCTACCTTTCCTGTTATTAAAAAGCTGGTGTGGATGTTTTAAAGCAAAAGTGGGGAGAAGAGGGATAAGTAAAAGAAAATCCCCTGTCCTTCAAGAAAAAAAATCACATCAATTTGCATGAGATCAGTAAATTACACCACTGGATACATTATGAATATTCCCACATTAAGAAAGCAAAAGGAAAGGCAGGAAAGCCCGAGAAGAAAGCAGCATTAAGGCAATTAAATTGCTTCCAGCCCCCAGGTTGCATCCAAAATTAACCTGCATCCTTTTATATAATGATAATTTTCAAAATGAAACAATACAATAAAATCACAAATAATATCAGAACACTCTATGCAGGCAGCAGTAAGGATCTACACAAACTAAAGAATGGGTGTGTCTGAAGTTCCATCCCAATTTCTAATAACTAACACATTCCCAAGTATTCATTTTGAAGATATTCCTTGGATCAGATAGGCTTCATGATTTTCAGAAACTGGAAATCCTAGTTTCTGAAAAATCAAAAAACACATTGAAAGACAAGTGCAGAAATTATGCCACAAAATAAACCTGCCACCTACACTGAACTTAGCACAATCTGAGTAGTGTGACACATAATGACAAATTGTAGTCAGAGAAAATATCTTCTTTTAATGTCCCTTTACAAATTCCAAATATAAAATATTTGAACCTTTCTGGCAAACCTAAGGTCAATTTTAATGAACATGAGTGTTTTTGTTAGTGTTCATACTCAAGATGAAAGTGAATGAAACATGGGTATTAAATTAAGATTTCTTTGATTTTTAAAAATAAAAAATCTCATTCATAATATTTACCAAATGCAGAAGGTAACTGTGCATCTCATGGAATTTGAACTAAATATGCCATGCAATTCCTGCAACTGAATACCTCCCAATATTGAGAGGGAACTGCGTATTCCTAAATATTTAATATCACTTTTTACAAATCAGATCATTATTTTATAATAATGGCTATTAAGGCCTCCCACAGAAAAGGGCAGTCATTCACTTACATGGGCCCAGACTGGATTACAAAGAAGTCTGCAGAATAATTGATAATTTGAGGGGATTTTAGCCTTTTCAGGCTAGGTTTTCAGCTCTCAGCAGGTCTGTTCTGGGTAACTGACTGAAACAATTGGATTATCGGACTTTTGTAGTGCTGCTCTTGGAGAACCAAGGGCAGTTCTGGGGAACTTTTGAAAAACTAGGAAAAAACAAGCATATCTAACAGGAATATCTGTAACTGTGAGTGACAAGTTGGGGGGTCGGGGAGGGGGGGGGGCAATATTCATACTTTATACCAGAAAGCTCATTTTAAGAAGAGGTAGGAAAAAATCTTGAGCTTTTTAGGACGCTTTTTAAAAAAAACAAAAAAATTTCGCTAGCCTGTATTCAACTAAACAGCATCCCATTCCAAACTCCTGCTTTCAAAAATATATTACACAACTCTTAGTCATTGAATTTTCAGCTTGATACTTTCACGAAAAAAAAAAAAGAGAGATATTTTCACATATGAACTAAAAGTGCATTATCTAATTGCATTTGTGCATCATGCATCAAGTCTCAAGATAAGATAGGGGTGCAATGAATATTTAATCAGTTGAGTCATTCACCATCTGAGGTTCACCATTTGACATATTTCATCAACATACTGAATTGGAATTTTTTGTTAGTATTTTTGTTCTAAGGATTGAATATTGAAAGGAAAACACTGAGAAGTTCTTAAAAATAAAGATTATCTGTACAAACGTAAGAAAGGTTCTGAGCAACCTAATACTTTCCTGACAAGTATATCCTGGAGTCATATGAATTCCTATGGATCATATCCTCTATTATTTATTTTCCTGAAGGAAGATATTTTTAAAAACAAATAAAAATTGAAAGATTGTCTGTCTACTAAACTATAATAAACCTTTCTTCTTCAGGAATATTAGAGCCAGTAAAAGTTTATTGTCACCCAATGTATGTTGATGTCATGCAAACAACTTCAAAAAAATGAGAAAATCCATTAATATTTTCAGTAGTGTAGTATCTGTAAGAAACTCACTTTGTGGCAAGGAAATAAAAGTACTACAAATATGATTTCTAGCAGCACAAGGAAATTCATCATAGACTTTAAGAATACGTATTTTGGATAGTAGAGATATTATCTGGCTTTTAAGAATGATGTTTGTTGGTAAGAAACACATGATGGAATCATAGAATGGTCTGGGTTGGAAGGGACCTTAAAGCCCATCTGGTTCCAACCCCACAGCCATGGGCAGGGACACCTTTCACCAGACCAGGTTACTTCCCAGGGCCTTGCAGTCTTCTGGGAATGGGACATCCAGAGCTTCTCTGGACAACCTGTGCCAGTGCTTGACCACCCTCATAGTAAAGTTTTTTCCTGATATCTAAGCTAAACCTACTTTTTGTCAGTTTGAATCCATTGTCCTGTCATTCCAGGTCCTTGTACAAAGTCCCTCTCCAGCTTTCTTGTAGGCTCCCTTCAAGTAACGGAAGGCCACACTTGGGTCACCCCAAAGTCTTCTCTAGGCTGGACCAGCCCAACTCTCTCAGCCTTTCCTCATTAGAGAGGTGTTCCATCCTGCTGATGACCTTGGTGTCCCTCCTCTGGACTCATTCCACCAGGTCCATGTCCTTCCTGTGCTGGGAGCCCAGAGCTGGATGCAGCTCTGCAGGTGGGGCATCAGCAGAGCAGGGCAGAATCCCCTCCCTCCCCTGCTGCCCACAGGGCTCCTGATGCAGCTCAGAACACGTTTGGCTTTCTGGGCTGCCAGCACACATGGTCAGGTCATGTCCAACTTCTGATCCACCAGCACCAAGTCCTTCTCTCACACAGATGACAAAAGAATAAGTGTATGTTTGTTTCTTAGCAGCCCTGCATAACACAAGGGTTATTAAACTCCGAAAGGAGCGTTTCTGGAGAATTACACATTCACAAACCTGCTCGTGCTGAGAAACCACATTGCAGGGCGCCTGTTAACGCAGGATCACATGACATGTTTTCAGCAGGAGCTATTTTTGTGTGTCTCCAAAGGGATCAAAACCAGCACACAGAACAAACTGTTGATGGCAGCCTTGGCCAGCACCATGGTACCACTTCAGATGGAGGAGTGCATGTCAGAGCACGTTGTTGTTCCGTGGCTGCTACAACGTGCATGGCATTTCATAGGAGAGGTCTGGCATTCCAAGGAGACCTTCAGCAATGCACTTGCCAGGAGTCAAACTCAGAGGAGAAACCTTTAAACAACAGCTCATGAGTCACATGCTGCTCACGAGCTTGAACGATGTTCTCCCAACCAAAAGATCAAGGTCATTTACTTACTAAACATATGGTCTACCAAAAAAGGCACTCTCTTCCCAACTCCAAGTGTGCAAACAGAAGGAATTGCTATTGTCAGAGCGCAGCCTCGAAACCATTCAGGAATGCCTTTATAGCAACCCTTTCTTCAGCACAGACTACACACTGAAGCAGTAGTTCACTGCTCTGCTGTTAAGCAGGCAAAATGATTCCTCCCTTAGTTAAAGGGAAAAACAAATGGAAAAGAAAAAGGACAGAGGAAGCCAACTGTGAACTTTTTGAAGTGCTGCTGAATATCAAGCTCTCAATGAAAGATTAATTGTAGGAAGACTGGTTTTAGAAATATATTCATATATTTAAAGGACACAATATTCATGGCAAATTACTCCTTTTTTGCCAGGCTATCATTATATTACAACCTAATTTCAGTACAGCTTTCAGACCAAAATTCCTCTCTTTGCTTCGACACACACATTTTTACCACATTAACTATGAGAAATGCTAAAGAAAGAAATTCACTCAAATTTTTTGAATCAACTTTCAGATCTGGACAACCCTGCCTGAAATCTACTTAGAGATTAATTCAGTTGGAAGTGACAGTCCATGTGTTATGCTCTTTCCCTTGAACATCTCACTGAAGAAATGCAAGATAGAAAGACTTCACCAGCTAAATCAGTTAGAGGTGTAACACCTCCTGCACAAGGTGTAAAAGTTAATGACTATACAGCAAGAAGACCCACAGGTTCTAGCTTCAGCTCAAGCACACACTGTTCCATTGCTGATGTTTCCAAGTTCCTTGCCACATTCCTAAGTTTTCTTTGTGGACATAAGGTGGTTTTTCAAGCTGACAACAGATCCTTCCGGAGTGGAGATGAATCTCCATTCTGCTTCACAGACCTGCTGCGGGCAGGAATTTCTAAAAGTAGATACTGTTGTTATTCCTTCACATTAAGGATAATTTTATCAAAGGCATCAAGAGATATTTATGACTTCTGTTTTTCATTTGTCACCTTGTTCATTAAGGAAATACTAAAAAAGAAAGATAAATAACTGAAGGAGGAAAAGGAGCTGGGGCTATGGAAGACTCAAAATAGTATTTGGCCGTAATGAAGTGCATTCAGATCTAATGAAAGAAAGGAAATTTTAAAAAGAGAAATAAGCACCACAAAGCCCTAAAATTGTTGCCTGTTCAAGTGGATAATTTTAAATCTTCCTGCTTTTGACTGGTTTCAGAATTTAGTTTCTAAAACTTTCTTCTTTTTATTTTCAAAGAGGAAAAAACAGCGAGATAATTGTTACTAGGGTTAACTAATAGTAAATAACTGTTTTATGCAGTAAATTCGAATTACCTAGGCTATAACCCCATGGCCTTTTTTCGTCTTTCTTTTTTTAACTAAATGCAGCTTCCTAAGCCATCTCTGCTGATTCCTTGCATACTGTTGTCAGAAATTAAAGCAGTGACCTGCTGTGAATTCAGCTGCTCTCAGACTTTCCAGCCCTCCTCTGCTGGTTGATGCTGTGCATTCTCAGCAGAGCAGGTCTGAATGCCAAGTGTGGGGACTCACTGCCATTCATTTACAAGGAGCTTTTCTCATCCAGAAAATGGTGCAGCTGCTCCTGACACTGGGATAATTCCTAACACCAGCAGTGACAACCACAGGGTGGAACGTCAGCTCAGGATGAGAAGCAACAACACTGAAAAGAAATTCCCTGACTGTGAACCCCAAGGGCACTCCCACACAGCACAGCCCGGACATGGCACAAACTGCACCTTGCCAAATGGCAGGGAAAGAGTTGGAGAAGCAGGAGTGGGATGTGCTGAGCCTGCATCCACTGCAGCACCAGCACGAGGCAGGGGAAAACTCCCTTGTCCTTCTGCAAAACATGGCCTCCTCCACCACAACTGTCAGGAAGTGTGGTCATAGGTACCTGTGCCTACTGGAGCAGGAAATGGAAAACAAAGCTGAGCTTCCCAAATGAATACCTTGCCACCAGGCTTTGTGATCTCTTTCTTTATTGGTCTCAGCTTTTGAATTTGAGAAAAGGTATCTTCCAAAATTTATGTACATTTTAAACAGAAAAAGGGAAGTTGGTAAAAAAATAAACCTAATATATATATATATATTCTACTGACCAGGTCAGCATCTTGCAGACCTGGATGGAGCCTTACCCTTTTGATCCCTGTGAGACTTTTGATTCCAATTCTGTCAAACTCAGTCTTCAGAAAAGATGAACTGAGAGTTTTAAAGTTTGACTGAGAGGGTTTGAGAGTTTTACAGCTCTGCAAACAGTCCCATTTCCTCCTGTAGACTCCATCCCTTTGGAGAGTAGCTCTGCAAGCTCAGGTTGGACAATTTACCAAGTTTAATATATCGGCTATTTTCTTCAACTTTACTGTGTATCTAGCAAAGGCAGTGCAGCACTACGACCTCAAGGGCTTTCTAACCTTTCTAATTTACAGAAAGAACTCCAGAGATCCTTTGAGTGGAGAGTGCTAGAATGAGGAAGAGCTTCTTCCAGGCATGCTCAGCATCACTCTGGATTATTGCACATGTCTGAGACATCTAGGCAGGGTCATCACCTTTATCTGTTCTTTTATCACCAACTCAGTAGCAAGGTGACAAGCACAACAACTCACTTCAAAAGGAGATACAGTCATGGAAGAAGAAAACAGGGTTGAAAATCAGAGTCCAGTAAGCCTTTAGAAGCCACGGGAGCAAATATAATCCTGTCAAGATGCTGCTTGACACATTTCCTGCTTTACAGAGCAGGGTTTTATGTGTTGTCCTCAATTGTTTCCAAACACATTTAGCAGTGTCACAGAGTTCAGCTTTGCCAAAGTGCTTTTACTGTGGTAAAACCCCAAAGTGTTGGGGAAAAGGGGGCAGAGAAACACATCCTGCCTTTGTCAGTGTATCAGGAGTAGCCACTAAGAGCATATCCAGTGCACCCTGCATGCCACCTGCATTGGTACCAGTCACAGTGGTATGAAATAACTGAACAGGTAAGCCCTATAACCCTTACAATAGTCTCCAGTCCATAGGAAAGGAGAGGCTCCCTGAACCTAAAAGCTGAGCCCTTCCAAGTTCATTGCCTAAGTGTCAGTAACAGTCCCAGCACCTCTGTGTCATGGGCTGCTGATGGGAGTCAACACTAAGAGCAGAACTATTACATCATGGTCAAGTGAAAATTTAGCAATTGTACTAAATATCTCCAGGGAAAATTGCAACAAGACCTCATTTTTTGTCTTTGAGTTCATAGAGGGTTCATGGGCTGTGTTATGACAATATAATAATTTAGGTTATAATACAAAACTAAACTCATCTAAATAGACCTTCAGCTTCAGACACGAAATATTTCTTTAAATCTTCGTATATCTATGGGTGCCCCACAAATCTAGACATCCTAGGATTTAAGCCCCTCCACGCATCTGACTGTACTTCAGTCTCGCTGTTATAGCATTTCCACCAGCTGCAAAACCCAATTCAGCACCACAATTGTCTTAGTTTGGAAGACAGGTGGCTGCCAGGGAAAGCAGAAGCCTCCCTGGGAATGGAGAATGCAAAACCTCCTCCCTCCAAATTGTTATAATTTTGACATTAAGGGGCTCTCAGGCGAAGCTGCGAGGATAGGAATAACAGTTCTTTACTACTCTATATAACAAGATAAACAAAATAACAACAAAAACTGTGGCATTAACAACAAACAGAACCAGGAACCCTGTCAGTCTCCTCAGCCACAGGCACTTTCCTCTTTGGTGCAGTCACCGTCACTGGCGGCCAGGGTGAGCAGAAAGCCCAGGGTGTCACAGCCCAAGATGTGTCAGGAGCTCGGCGGCCGCAGCTGGAGCTGTGGAAATGGTCCCGGCAGCAGCAGGGGGTGCGGGACACGGCCTGGGGAAACCAGAGCAGGAGCGAAGGAACAGCGGGCGCGGGCACACACGGACAGACGGTGCTGGGACACACTGAGCTGGGCTCCAGTGGTGCTGGTGAAATCTCCCCACAGTAAAGACCAACAGCCTCCTGTTCCCTCCAAGAGAGCAGCTCTCCCAGAGAGAAGTGAAGTCCCGGTGTCAACCTCTCCCCTGACTTCAGCTACTTCTTCATCTTTCTTAAGTACCCATAAGTACCCACTAATTAGCTCCCTAGCAATTTATGGGAAAAAATTCTATAAAAAAGAAACCCAACCCCCAACAACACTAAATATGTGGAAGGTCAGCACATTCAGCCCTGGGCTCTGAAGGGCAGGCTGGAACCAGGAGACTTGATGAAAGTCCATTTAGCAATATCCACACCACAGTGCAATCACAAAGCAGGCACCCTTCTACAGCCCTATTTGTGCTGTAAACTGCAGGCACACCTCAGGGAACATGAGCAACACTAACCTAGCTTATGTAAAGATCCAGAGGATGCAAATAGTGAACAAATTTACACTAAGATTCTCATAGAATGCCAAGGATGTGATATATGTTACAAGAAATAATCCCTTTTCCATGATGTGTTGCTTCAGTTAACTTTCTTCTTTAGTGCTGAAGGGCAATAAATAATCTCTCTGTTCTGACAGTGGCGTGTGATAACAAGGAAATAACAGAGGAATGGAGCTGAGAAGCTGAGTGATTTCAGTAGTGATTCAGTCAGACCAGGACTATAATGCAATAATTCTTGCTCCCGGTTGCCTTCTGTGACTATTTGAGACTGCAATTTCAAAAGGTTACGGGCTTTTTGCCCATAATTTTTTAAATTGCTCTTGCCGTTGGATCCTCACACCAGACCAGGTCCCCAGGCTGTGTGAGCTGTGTGCTCCCTGGTGGGATAAGAGTGTAAAGGAATGGCCTTCCTTGCAGACCAAACTGCAGAGGAGCTGCACAGCTGTCCTGTTGTGGTGCCCTTCACTACAGGACCATGGGTTGCTCATCAGGGATCTCCCCAACTCACACAGAGCCTGGATGTTGCATCCCATGAGATAAGCAGGACTCTGAGGTGCAGCATCATCGGGATGAGACCCCCATATAAGGAGTATCCTCCCACAGTCCCTTGCAGTTTAATGTTAATATCCCTAGTTATGTCATCCTTTGTTCACATCCCTGTTCTAGAAGTTTCTGGGTTCTTTGTTTTTTGGTTGGTTCCCCTGCTCTACCACTCCTCCCCGAACCCTTGTTGGTTATTGCTTCACACCCCGCCTTTCTACTGCCCCTGAACCCTCAGCCCATTGGCCCTCAGTTCTGTTGCTCCGCCCTTGTCCCTAAGCTTAAATTGCTGGGGCCTTGTGTGTTCTCTGGTATTTTGTACCTAGTACCTTTCTGGTGAGGTTAGTAAACTCCTGGGAACATCACATAAAGAACGCCTCCCATGTTGTTTCTTGTCAGAATGTAGCTACCATCCTGGCACACGAGCGTATTGGACTGGAGAGCTATCCCTACCTAGGAGCACGCTTTCGGGAAGGCAGTGGCCTTGGNGAGATCTGATGAATACCTAACTAGTTCTGACTTACCTTCATTCTTATATCTTTTGTATTAAAATTTTATGAATCGAAGAGCAGTAAGTTCCTATTTGCTTATCACATTGATGCACATACTGAATCCTGAAGGCATTTTGCCCACTTACACTAAATTTTTGGGCTTTTTTGTGGATTTTTTCTGTGTGTGTGTGTGATCATGCAGCTCTACTTTAGTTCTAGCTTATATTACAATTCTTATAGTGTGCATTTACTTCCTGTCTATTAGCACACATTTTCTGTTTCAGAAACACACAGTATTTAAGAAGTCTTCTGTTTGGCAATTTAGAGAACATGGCACTTGTTCTAAGGTAATTTCTTGATTACACTTTTCAAAACGCTGAAAAAATACTAAAAACAGTTTGTTGTGCGTATGTCAAGTTCAAGCCCTTCTGCAAGAATGGAAGTTAAGCTTTTTCAGGCAATATATACACACACACCCCACTTTGTGATGCAGATTTAGGCAGGCTGATACCACCATTGAGGGAACTACTTAGTTGACAGTGTTCACATATTCTGCAGTTTCTAATGTTAATTCAACCCATATAATCCCTATCCTACATCCCAATTTTTCAATTTAGTCTTTTTCCCCACTTCTGTTTAAATTTTTAAGCTTAAGACTGGGAGCCAACCTGCTGGAGATCAGCTCTGGAAAGAAGGATTGGGGGTCCTGGGAGACAACAAGCTGTCTGTGAGCCAGCAGTGTCCTGGGGGACGTGAAGGCCAATGATTAGAGGGTGATTAAAAGATGATGAGGGGACAGAAGCACCTCAGTTGTGAGGACAGGCTGAGGGAGCTGGGCCTGTTCAGCCTGAAGAAGAGACACTGAGAAGGAGCCCCATCCATGTCTGTCAGTGTTTGCAGGGAGGGGCCAGAGCATGGACCAGGCTCCACTCGGCGGGGCCGGGCAATGTGACAAGAGGCAATGGGCAGGAGCTGAGGCACAGGAAGTTCCACCTGAACATGAGGAAGAGGTTCCTTACTGTCTTCCTTAGTGTGACCAAGCACAGGAATAAATTGCCCAGAGAAGGTGTGAAGTGTTCCTCACTGGGGATGTTCAAGAACTGTCTGGACACACTCCTGTGCCATGTGTGCTCTGCAATGACCCTGCTTGAGCAGGGAGGTTTGACCAAGTGATCCACTGTGGTCATTCCAACGTGACCTGTTCTGCAATTTTGTAATTTTTCCTAAATATTATTTCTTTCTGTTAATGGGAATATTTATCTGTGCTCTCTGTTCATACACCATGCTGTGAAAGCTTTTATCATCTCACCTTGCTCCTTGACAGGGAGAAGGGGATTTACCAATGAAAAGGTTATTATGTGACAGACTGATTTATAAAGCTCTTGTAAACAAACGTTTGACAGGTAACTAAGTGCGATGTTTTACCGCACTGAGCAGCACCTATTAAAGCTTGCTTTCAAATGTGGAAAATGTAACACATAAACTCTCAGAGTTCAATAGGCATCAGGCAACTTCAATGGGAGTGGGAAGGTGCAATTAATCATCATGCATATGGTCTCCGAGCACATTTTGGCTCTGTGTTGGGACCCTGTTGTGAGCACAACAGAAGTGCTTAGTCCTCTTCTGTAGTGACCCCCTCAAAGACCCTAACACCCCACAGAGGTGTTTTAATTTTTCTTTGTTTCTCAGCATCCAAACATATTATGTATTAAGAGGGTAGATTCAGACAATATGTAAAGGAAAAATTTTGTTACAATGAGGGTACTGAACCACCAGAACAGTTTGGTCAAAGAGGTGCTGGATGCATAATCCCTGGGAGCATTCAAGATCAGGTTTGTGGGTCTCTGAGCAACCTGGTCTGGTTGAAGATGTCCCTGCTCACTGAAGGGGGGGTTGGACTAGGTGGGATTTAAACACAGAGGCTGACAAAAAATGGAGAAAATAATGCAGTATCTGATGGGGAAAAAAATGCAGAATCCAAGCCCTTAATGATTTTTGTGTGAAAAGTCATGACATCGAACAGATTATTCGTTTTGCCTTTGGAAATATGAGGCAATAATATTTTATTCTAAACCTTTAGAATATCCCAGTCACCACAGTGGTAGGATACAATGTCAGTTGTCTGCCTTGTTTCGTTAAGGTTTCTTGAAAAATACCAGCAAAACATGCAGGTGGTTCCTTCACAAGGGGAAAGTGTAGTCTTGCAAATTAGGTTAAGCTGCTAAGGTAAATTGTGTTTCACAGCTGGGGATGAGGGACTTTTCATGAGGGACTTTCCAAAGACTGTTTTCCAAAACCAAGGACAGCCCTTGAAGAGAGTCAGGAAAAGGAGGCTGCAAAAGGTCTGCATGGATGCATGAGGAGATCCCAACAAAAACATAAAAACGAAGCACACAATGCGTGGAAGCAGGGTCTGAGCTTCCCAGGACCAGAGAGACGTGGACATACTGGAGAGAGCCAGCACGGGGCCACAAAGATGATTAAGGAGCTGAAGGATCAAGTCTGGCACAGGTTGCTCAGAGAGGCTGTGGAGATGGAAATGGTCCAAGCCCAGCTGAACCACATTCCAATCAACCTGTTCTAGTTGGCTGCTTTGAGGCTAAATGGTCTCCAGAGGTCCCTTTCTGCCTCAGACACCCCCTTGTTTCTGTGATCCCACTACAAGACCACTGTATTCCTTTACTTGAGGCATAGGCAGTATTTAGACAGTTTTACTCATTGTGGGACATGTTACCACTTTCACAGAAGCAGGAACTATTGAAAACAAAGGGTGGCAGCTGACCAGAGCCAAGGGCATTGCACTACCCTTCACCATTATAAAATGGAGACCTCAAGCCTGCTCAGATTTCAGTTTAAATTGTTCCAAAAGAGCACTATTAAAACAAAAATAGACTCTTCGGTGGACAATTCTCTTCACTTGTCCAGTTCTCATGATCTTTTCAGAAATTAATAGCCTTCATTTTAACCTTGACTGCACAAGAGAATTGCTCTCTTTAAAGCTGAACCACTGGAAGTACAAACAGTCCACAGCATCCAGTGTAGCCTTGCCAAATTTTTTGCATCTTTGTTCAGTGTCTGCACCAGCTCCACTCCTGAGCCACAGTGACCCAAGTGGGCATGGCAGGCTGGGAATGCACCTGGGAACAGCACACTCCCTGAGGCTAGTAAAGATCCGTAGTGCCCTGAAAGACAGCCAAATGATTAATGGGAATTTATCAGGAACAACAGAACTTCATACTGACTGCATTTCACAACCTACTGAAATACTGTCCATCCTAACTATTACATGTTCCTAAACTCTCAAAGTATAAAAGTGAGACAATCCTTTAGGAAGCTTCAGAATGGATTGATACATCAAATAATGGCCGAACACTTAACCCAGACCCATCAGCTGTCAGACTTACAGACATGTATCCTAAAGCAACACCAAACAAAGGAAGTTTGTTGCTTCAGTGATTTACTTCTGTCAGGTGGAAAAGGGCAAACAGATGTAAATGCAAAGCTCCTGATGCTATAGGAACAAATTGATACATAAGATTTACAGCCACTCTTTCAGGCAGAGTGATGAAGCCAGTGCACCTGGCTCCCAGTGCCAGGCATCCTTGTTAATTTATTGAAAATAATCAAATATTGCACAAAATGTGTAAAACATCTTCACACGCACACAAACAATTACCAATCATCTCTTAAATCATCTAGAGTTCTCTAATCATGGCAGTTCCAGTCCTGCTTTTATTTCTGAAGGTCCATAATGAGACCTTCAGAAAGGTCAGAGACAAAAGGCTCTGAGAGCTCCAAAATAACAATTCTGTTCATTTAAGTGTCAGGGTTTTTTTCCCTTTCAGCAGTACATTACGCATATTTCCACAGTATTGGTTCAGTGGGGAGCAACATCCATTTTCCCACTGTCTTATTAGTCTGACTACTTTCTTCTGGCTCGGAATGAGAATTCTGTAAGTCTAGTGCTGGAAATTATTATATACTTGGGACAAAGTGATAATAGTGCTAACTGTTAGAAGAGACTTTCTGTAGGGACTTTGTAACTATACTGACTATCCAGCACAGTTGATACAATTGTACATGAGTAAATGTTTCAATGCTATTGTATTTATTAATATATTTGTTCACAGAAGTATGAGGGCGTTAACAATAATGCTAAGAAATATGAGTGAGTATATCTTTGTGTTTCATAAAGTTTCACCAGTGCTGTAAAGCAGGGTTCCCTAAATTATTTATCTGACTCCATCTTATTCATATGCTTGGACATACTCAGCACTGCTGGGAAACAGTTGCCTGCTTTAGAGATGCTCACAAATTCCGTGTGCTTGCTAAGCTGGCACCCCTTGGGAGTGGCACTGGAAGACATTTCACAGGTCTGAAATGCACCTCTCAGCCTGTGCACCTCCCCAGACACTTTCAGAACCTCATCCAGAACCCTGAATTCATGTTCTCACATTGTAAGCTATCAAAGCTTCCAAATGGATATTTAACTAAGACGAAAGGTTTACACGGACTAAATCAAGTGTTTAATCAAATGAGTGCTTGCATATTTTGCTCTGTCCTTGTCCTTTCCTGCCTAGGACTTTAAAAAAAAAAAAAACCACAACTGTCCAAATGTCAAGGACCAAGGTAGATTTAGGAGGAGGAAAAGTTGAAATTCCATGCAGGACTACTAATCACCATGGTTCTGTGCTCATTTCATTCAGAAACACAGATTTTGACAGAACCAGGTCTCCAGGCTTCTCTTTCTCAGGTCAACCTATGCCATGCAAAAAGAGTGTAGCTAGGGAGTAGAAATTCATGCTTTTGTGACAAGATGCTTAAATATTTAGAGAACTTTAAAATGCCTCAGTTCCTTAAACAGACTGCATCTCACCCACCTGAAGATGCAGCAGAACCTCTGCAAACTGGTGCAGAGAGCCCTCACTGGCACACACTGTGTGAGCAGTGAGGCTTCCAGAGAAGGGAAGGAAGATGCTGTCTCAGGTCCCTCTGCAGAACAGACATTTTTCTTGTTCAACATTCATTCATGCTCTCTAGAGTGCATCTCCCGTTACCATTTTAAACCAAAAATACACAGACCATCTCACTAAAACTGCCTCCTCCTAAAAGCAATCCCCCACCGATGCAGCAAGACTGCACCACCATCTGTGGTGGTTTGCTGCCTATCATGTGATGTATAGGGAGATTTTTGAGTTCTGAGGAATTCATCCACCACAGATGCACAGAAAAACCTTTCCAGAAAACACAAGGCAATGGAAAACAATGCTTCAAATGTAAATCTTAGGGAGGTCTGCTGATAACATTTAGTTTCTATTTGAGGTGGTGTCTGGTACAAATTCAAACCAAAAGCCACAAGAGCACATGGTGGATGTAGCATTCGGCACTAACTTTTTCATTTCTTCTCAGTCTTGACTTAAAAACAAGGTCTCTGCCTGCTTTTCAGTATAACCTAAGCAACTTCTGACCTTGCAGAAGCCAAATCACAGAAGCATGTCTCTGGTCTCACACAGCTTCCACACCTTCCTTTACACACACTGCCTTTCATCTCTAGATGCCCTTATTTAAATTTGAGTTGTGAGTCACTCCCTGAGCTCAGATTTCCACGGCTTTGCCAGAAATGAAATTTTACAATCTAGATACCTGAAAATCACACCTATGTCCTTCAAAACACCCAAGGAGCTTGAGCAGTCCTTTCTGCATCACTCCATTTTTTAAGATTTTCCAGTTGATTCCTGAGCTTTTTGGGACCCTCAACTACTCGCAGCAAGATAGAGACATTTTTGAATGACTAAACCAGAGTTTTTTATTTTCTAGAGCAAACGTGTTGCTGATGTGAGACAGATGTGTAGATGCTACTCCCTTTCTCAGTTTCAGTGCATGACTGTTACAGATTCCTAAGAAACAGGATTTTCTTGGCTATGAAATAGTTACCTGGTAGTGAAAGCCTTGTCTGAGTGGATGATTCTCAAGGCTTGACAGCCTGCTGATTCAGTGCAACATGAAGTCTCTGTGGAGTCTATAGCATGGCACAGGACAGCTCTGCAATCAAAATTGCCTTTACAAAGCAAAATGGAAGTAACAAATTGATACAGCTGCATATAGATTTGTCTCCTAATCTGTCACAGGTTTAAAAATAAAAGGGGATTCTATTCTCTTTTACTGTCAATGATTCAGGTATATAATAACACTGCTGTTAGAAATGTGTTGTATTTAATGGGCCTTATTCTCTCTCCTGTGCTGCAGTGAACTCCCTTGCTATTACCTACGCATGCAGACTTCTGAGTATGATCCAGCCCTCCAGGCAATGCTTCCAGACCAAAAATACCCAAGCAGTAATACCTCCATAAAGCCTCCTTCCTGAGAGAGCCTCTTTTGAATCAACTCTTGAATTAATATTTACATATTTTATGCAGCAAAAGCCCCAGTATCCAGGGGTGCCAAATCCTTGCAGGTCCCACTAGAACTTTGGTGGCTTAGAACATGCCAGGAGAAAAAAAATAAACTCCCAAAGCTACTGTTATCAAAGACTCCTGCACACCTCCTGCTGCAATGGGGAAATGCCTAATGTGCATTTCATTTCATCTCATGAACAGTTGCTCACATCAGAAAAGAAGCAGGTCTCCTAGGAATTCTTGATCCCGCAGGACAGACATGCCAGAGCAAGTCCAGAGTGGTGTCACACCCCAGTGCCAGAGGAGCAGCTCCTCTGCCATTTCCATGGGGTTGGAGCAGAGAGAGGCTGAGCAGAGCAAGCGAGCTCTGCTTCACTCAGCAACTGCCTTCTCAGTGCTCAGGATACGCCCAGAGTAAGCCCAGGGACCAGCACGTTCCTCTGAACAAACCCTGATGCAGCAGCTTGGGTGACGTTCTTCCAGAAGCTGCCAACAGCCTTGGAACACCTCTGGCCTTTCCAGAGAGTAACAACAAACTGAACCTTTCCTTCCGCAGAACCCTCGTCGCAGTGATGCAGTTTCCCAAAGCTCTGCTGCACCGCCATAGTGGTTTAAATATTTCATAAGCTATCCTGTAAGATATCTCCCAGCCTTTTCAAGACAAATAAAATTACTAGTCCAAAACTCTTTCACACCTCCAAAACTCTTGGTGCAAAGAGATACCTTTGTAGGTCATTGTTATTTAAGATTTCACATGCAGTAGACTAATTTCTCCTCTATAAAAGTCTTTCCTTTATAAAGAGTCCTAAGTTGTCCCCGTGGCAGCTGGAAGCATTCATCTCTTCTGGATTTCAGGCTGATGGAGAAGATAACACCATTCCCCAATATCCCTATTATATGGCAGCCTGAACACTTAGTTCTGAAAACTACAGACTTCTTGTGCTCAGCTGTGAATTCCCATTCTGTATTTCCATCTTGCTGCCTTTGTGCACAGAAGAAAATATGCAGGCCAAGTCAGAAATACCAACTGTGTCTTAGACAATCCACTGGCCTTGGGTACAATTTTCAAACAGGCACAGGAAGTCCAGTGTATCAAATTGTATAAATTGCACACCAGCAGAGGAGAGAAAGTCCAGACTGCCTGCTCAGTGAGCACATTTGACCAGAGACACAATTTAAACCAGTCTGCTCTCTGAGTGGATATGGGCTAAACACACCAGTAAATGTGTGGAACAAGCCAACAGTTGGCCTGGAATAAACCTTGAGAAGCTACAGCACAAAATGAATCACAGATTGCTCAAGATCAGGAAAAAGCTCTAGATAAAGGAAATAATAAAGACTGAGAGGAAGTGGAGGCAGATAAGGACAGACACAGAAGGCAAAAGTATTTAATACCATCCATGCTTCTACCTTTGAAGAAAATGCTTAGCACAATTAGCTTGAGGAAGAGGAAAGATACACAGGCAAGAGCAGGGATAAAGCAGGGTATATAAATAAATCAGATTAATTCAAACCAGTAGGGCCTGATGAAACTCACCCTGGAGTGCTTAAGGAACTTGCTAGAACAACCTCCAAACCATTAGTGATTGTCTTCAAGAACTCACTGAGGATAGTGAGGTCCAAGAAGCCTGAGGAAAGACAAATAAAAGTGAACAGCTTTAAAAAGTGGAGAACAGGAATCTTGGGATTTGCAGACAAGGTAGCATTACACTGACACCTGGAAAGATACTGGGATATATTATTAATAATCACTTTTTAATCCTCTCAAGCATAATAAACCAAAAAGAAACAGACAACTTAGATTTGTCAAGAGCACCTCATATCAGACCAACCTCATTAACTTCTCTTGTGGAATAACTGGCTTTGTGGAGCATGGAAAAGCTATAGATATGATGGATTTTGACTTCTGTGAGGCTTTTGAGACAGTGTGGCATGGCAGTCTCCTCTGTGGAGGAGGAGCATATTTAGTCCATAAAGAGCAAGCATCTTTCTGAGAGGTTCTACTAAGAGCATCGTGAGTACAAGAAGGTACTTCTTGTTATTCCCCTTGTCTCGGTACAGAAACAGCCTGACTGAAGCACTTTGTCCTCTTCTCCACTACAAGTTAGAAAAAGACATAAAAAAAACCTGTAAAGATTCCATGGAAGGGCAAAAAAAAACAATATGAGATTTAAATCAAGACTTAACTATGTGAATGAACTGACAGAAAATACTAAAGAAGAACATTCATTTCCTTTGCTATGAAAAATCATTAGAGCAAGTTAGAGGTGAGGAGGTTGTGGGCTATCTGCAGCAGAAGAGTTTTAAATGTGCTTTAAAGAAACACCTGCCCGTGAGGATTCAGGCAAAGACAGATGTGCCACTAAGTCCCTACATTTCTGTGTGGCTGAACAACAGATCCCCATGAAGTTTGTCCTTGCACAGGCTCCGCACTCACCTGGCATACAGGACTCTCTCTTCTCCAAAATACAGGCATTTTGTTTGCAGGGACTAGGAGCTCAGGACATCCCCATCAAAACCAGTAGAGGAAAGGAGAGTAACAGATTTTCTGGAATAAAAATCTATTTCTATTCTTAACCAACCTTGTACACGCTCATTTTTCTGCGTTTTACATGTGGAATTCAGTGCAATACAAAATTCAGTCCTCTTTCCAGGCTGCATGTTCATCATCTTGTGGTGAAATGACTCTCAGTTCTTGAGAAAGCAACCAAAACTTATACAATTTTGAGGGAACACAACAGAATGTCATGTTTGCATCACTTTGGATGAGAATAAGATTTTTGCTCAAAAAGAGCTCTTGCTATCCTTTACTGACTTCGGTAGTGATCTCCTTGTTCCAGAGAACAAGTTGTCTGGATTTTGGAGACAAAAGGGTACCCTGAGACTGCCTTTTGTGGAGTCCTTGCCAAAGAGATGCTTGCAGGCCAAAATCTAGTTTTCATTTTACCCACTTATTTAAATGGTTCAATAAATGACAAGGCTTCTTCCTACAAATTTTGCCTTAGTCATGTCCTTTGACAATTTTACCACTAGTATCAAACCGGAATTGTTAAGACATGCTAAATTACTGTGGCCTCCTCAATTTCTCATGTCCAAACAAATGATGCCAAATGAAAGCTGTGCCACACACGTAACTACACTGTTGTGTCTTGAGGGAAGAATCTGGCCCTGCAGCCCTTTGTTTTAGTAACAGCCATGTCATTAATGATTTTCACTACTGACATTATCATCTTAGATGTGCAATTTTAATCTTACCAAAGATCTTAGAAAAGCAGTCTCAGAATCTTCATCCAGTATAATTTACGCTATTTGGAAGACACAGGTATGTTCTTGCCTTTCACAGGGTGAGATGAACTTAGGCAAACATTTCTCCATTCATTTCTTGGCCTACTCCAAAAATCCAATCATTTTTTTAACAATTTCTTTGCCAGTCAAGATTCTTATGGGCAAGACCAATATAATATTTTCTTCACAGGCATTTGAACATCTTTCTCATGCTGCTGTGTCCTCTAAAACTGCTGCAACACGGCATTAGTGGTAATTGTTACCATTATGTCTGGGCAATCAACTGCTTATGATTCTCTGGCCAGAAACCGATACTGTTTTCATCAGGGCTACCAGTTAACAGTGATATTTTATTAGAGGATAGGTCCAAGGATTGGCAGCTCACTCTACTGCTGTTATGCAAGACCAACCTTCTCAATTAAAGCTTGACCTAAATCTAGCAGATTTGCCTCATGTCTGCTGTTTGTGGCTAACATTAAAATATCCTTTTTCTTGTTTTGTGTTGTTATTCAGGCATAGATTATAAAGTAAATTCTGCCTTGGAGACAAAACCACATATGAGCAACTAAAGACAGAATTTAGCCCCTTATTTTCAATCTGCCCCAAACCAGATTGTTTATTTGATTGACACCTTGTGAATTTTATTAATTACACAGTAGTTCCTCAGTGCTATTTTCTGAGCTGTGAACTGCATTTTTTATTATTTTCTTTACTTTTGTATTTTTCCCTGTTACAGATTATTATTGTTATCAGTGTTTTCTTCTACTGATCTGTTTCCTTTTCAACATCATTTTTGATACGTAGCCAAGAGCAATGAACAAGCACTTTGGTTAATTTTTGAGTAGAAGTCTGCAGCTGGTGTAAATTAGTGTTACTCCATTATTAGTCAGAAAAGCTTCACTGCAGAGATATTTGACATTACCTATCTGACTCTATATAAAGTGCTTGATTTTTCAGTGTCTGGGAAGCCCACCACTTGTGGGTATTAGCATGTATTTAGCATGATCAATCCTTTGTTCCTACCATGCTGTTCTTTGTAATCAAAGCTGAATCCACATGCAACAGATCTAACATTGAACCACATTTACCCTTAATTCAGATCAGTGCAAGTAGACCAGAGCTACCTTTTGTCATTTTAGCTCACTTTCTGAGCGATGCAGAAAGAGCTGGGACAAAGGTAGTATTCTGTTCTATAACTCCTTCCATCCCAACCTCTCCTTCCCCAAGAGGAAACCACCTGACCTCTGGAAAAGTCACTTGAAATCCATGACATAAAGCAACATGAGGAAAAAAAACCCACAAGACTGTCCACTGCAGACCCATGTGCCACTAGCATGGTACTCAAAATGTTGACTTTGTAAACTTCCAGAAAGAAACAAAACAAATTACGGGGTCGGTTGTTTCCTGGTCTGAGAGTGTAGTTCAACAGTGATGCTGTAACATGATTACAAGTGACCATTTGGTTGAGCACTTGTTTAGATAAACTTAATTGCAGCTGCAGGCAAACCCTGGGAATGCTGCTTTCACACACCACACTACCACCTTTATCAGAAAAACCTGCATTTAGCATCTCAAGGAAAACTAAACTTTCAAAACACTGATACATGTGAATACTGCAGAAATCAGGAACAAAGAGAAAGATATAAGATGGAGATTCTGAAACTCTTTTTTTTTCCCCTTTGGACCAGTACTGCACCTTGAGAGAAGCAGGTTTGACTCTGACCCTTCAGCAAGTCTTTTCACCTCTCACTGCCTCGACTTCACCTGTAAAATGGGGAAAACATGATGATGATGTTTTGCTTTAAAAAATCTATAAGCATAAATTACTGTAATCATTTTTCTTACATAAAAGTACTCCAGCTTGCCAGTTCGCATGGTGGAAATAATTTTCAGAGCTCCTTATTATTCAGAGCAAGAAACTACTCTTGACTGGTGTAGGATACACTGGGCTGTGTCAGGAACGTCCCCTCCCTCAAAAATCTAGGAAGAGCCACTTTTTTAGGATTTTCATGAGCTGATCATTTGGCCTGCACAGCTTGCTTAGCCAAGCTCGAGGGAATCAGTGATAAAACAAGGACTCTAGCGTGCATTTTATCAGCCAGCTCTGTGAAGGGAGATTATAGCCAGGGGTCAGGAGAGGGCAGAGTGCTGCACTGGCACCTCTGCCAACAACTGCCAGCTCTGGCTGCTGCTCCAGACAGCCAAGCAGAGGTCTCTTCACCTGGCGTGCACTCAGCTGGGCACTGAGAGGATGGCAAGGATGCAAAACTAACCCCAAAGTCTTCCTTTATACAGAGGGTTCAAACAACGGTTCTCCAGATCAAGCTGATCTTGTTTCAAAAATAAGTAGACACCACAGAAAATAAATCTGCACCAAAGCTTAATTCCTGCATGGCTGATGTGGCCTTGCGGCATCTCCAGAATGGTGCACCAAGGATAGAAGTGCAGACTAACAGATACACACTTGCCTCTTGTAAATTTTTAAGCAGACTCAGCTTCTGTTCACACAGAACTGTGCCCATGGCCCCCTTCAGCTGAAGTTTTCAACAAGCAAACTGCTGGCAACATTTCTAAATAGTATCCACCATCCAAGAAGCAAGTTCGAGCCAACATCAATACTCTTACTCCCACCATTGGTGAGGGCAGAACTGCACCTCCCAATACACGCACAGATGCTGTTGGACACAGGCAGCAATCCGTACACCCATTAGAGTAGCACAGATGTCAGCACCCACAGAAAAGTAGCAGAAATATCTGCACGGATGAAAACTGCTTCAGTAGCACTCGCCCACTGTGGAAATGCTGCCTTTGAATTCACTGCCAAAGACAGGAAGAGTTTATGAGGATACAAATTCATGCCATAGGCCACTCTGCTTGTTGAAGAGCCTCACATCCCAGATATAAGCCTCCACTAGACCCACAATCAGCAATAAATAGCATAGTCCTGCATTCCAGTTCAGAGCTTCTTAGATTTCCATGGCTGACCTATGCTAGCACAGGGACATAATTGTCCCTGATTTATTTTGCAGAGCTTTTTCTTTTCTGTTCTGTAAATTAAACCAGGTAAGAAACCAAAAGCTCATTTTTAAAATGCAAGAAGGGTTTTCAAAAACAACCCAACTTTTTCTGTAAATAGGCAGGTGAGAGCAGGGACAAAGAGCTTAGTGGCATGGGATATTAAGTTAAAAGGAGCATTCAGGCCAGTTAGGCCTGCTTACAAGCCACCACCTATCAACTGCATTGGACTATACAGCATTATGCAGGTAAAGCAAAGCAATTGATAAAGTGCACAAAACTATTTGATCATAATAAACAAAAGAGTCCTAAATAATATCAACATCTGAGAATTCTGATAAAATTTTCATTTCGTCTTGCAGAGTTGAGAGGTTTCAATTATGCATTGCCAAGGGAAAAATACCTCCTACAGGAAGGGAAATTAAAAGCGATAATCAAGCACGGATGCAATACAAAACCAGACTGAGGCAGTTTTTACCACAGGAAATGTTGGCAGGGGCTTGTCCTTTTTAAAGGACTTTTAAAGAATGGCTGTCAACAGAATTCCCACAGAACTGAAAAAATCTGCAAATATTTATTAAGAAGCTGCTTCTATCCTTACTACTTTAATGGAAATGCTGAGTCAACTAAATAAGATACTCAGTACTCCAGCCACACATCTTAGTGAAAGAGATATAAGAGGTTTCTCATGAAACACTTCACAGTTTCCTCTCAGTTTGTTGAGGTCAGACAACTGCTTACAAGAAAACAATTCTCATGAAGGAAGCTTCTGGAAGCCCACAAGTTCAAACACTGTGGTTGTGGCCAGTAGGAAGATGGGGTTGGTGGTGAGGGTGCCTTAGAAGGTCACAGGCAGGGTGGGGATATCACCTTACTTGGAGGAATGTGGGAAACCACACACCCATTTCCACACTCTTGCAAAGCACGGACAGATCCTCACACAGACCTTTCTACCAAATGTCTTTCCCTGCTGAAACCAGATCAGTGAATGGCCTTTTGCAAGCCCAATTTTCCGCTTTATAAAACCAGTTGTTCTGGTCCTTAATTTGTCCTTTTCTGACCCAACAGAGCTGGCAGCTCTGACACTGTGCTTGGCATCAACTGTAGACAGAGCAGCTGTACCAAGCACAACGTAAATAGCTCCTAACAAGAAAAACAAGGTTGATGACTCATCTCTGATAGCATTTTAATAGAGAAACTCAAGAGTTTTATCTTCAGCATCTGGTAAAGCCAACACCTGTCCACAACCAGCGCAGCACAGCCATAACCCACAGAGCCTGTGAACACAGCTGCTTTGGCCTCTGCTTTTGTGAGTTTTCACATTCCTCAACCAAAAATCATATTCTGAGCTTCTGAAAGCAAATGTAGTAAGTTGAGATTTAGCTTGCTGTTTTCAGCAATATCCAAAGCATTGTATGCTCCCGTACTAACGTATCCATGTTTAGGATCCCACAAGTATAGGATATCTGTGCTTCCCAGGATATCAGGGGGATTCATCTGCTCTCAAAGTGCCCTTCTCTCCCACCAAGGTTGAAGTCAACATTCATGGAGACTAAAACAATGCTTGAAAATGCTGTTACTGAGGGTTCCAAAAATACAGCAATGTCCCTCTCCCTTCCACAGATGCCAAGCTGTGAACAGCAAGAGAAAAGATGCCATGAGCGTCAACTGTGGTGGACCTGTTACTCAGGGAATGAACAGCAACTACCAATTTACTTCTCTCTCAGCAAGTCCATTTTAAACAATAAAAATAAATAAAAAATTAGAAAACAAACCCCTCTTCATGGGTTTTGGATTGTGACATTCCGTAATACTCACAGTAGATTCTATATCTTAAGGGAAAAATAAACAGGTGAGATTTATATTTCTTATATTTTTTCCATTCCTTCATATTCTTTTTGGCATTATTAGCTTTTTTTCTTTTCTAGATGGTATAATATAAATGTGCATAAAATATAGAAACTCCTTACCCCCATGTATAAACTAGGCTTAAGCAGATATAATGATTTGAAATTTCCTCTTTCTAGGAGTTAGATAATATAATCATCTCAGTAAAGCATTCTTGTGCAATGACTGTGTTCATGAGTAATAATGTTTATGTGTCAATAAAAGACATGATCAAGGAAAAATTACCAGGGAAACTTAATCAACTTGAAATGTTTTTTTGTGGGTTTTTTTTCCTGAAATGTCACTCCTATTTCAGGAACAGAATATTTTGAGTCTTAATTTTATATATATATATATAACTGTTTCATGTTTAAATTAGAAAAAAGAATCACTTTTAATCTATGTTCCTTATGTATAGTAAACAGCAGGGGAAAAAATAAAGATAAATAGCTTAATTGATCCATTACTTAATTCAGCTCCATGCCGTAGCCATTCTTCTTTTGGAAGCAATTACAGTGTGTGTACCCAAGTTCATGGATTGCTCAGCATTCCCTAAAATGGTGAGCCATGCACCATACGTATCTTGTTTCAGAAACAGAATGCCTTTCTCTGTTCCCAGTAAGGCAAAGAAACAAAATGAAATGTTGACACACAAATGTTTTCCCTTGAAATCTATTTTACAATAATTACTTTAGGCATAACTATATATACAATACCTAGCAAAGGATTTGTCACAAATAACCTGTAATCTCTTGCTGTATTATCAAGGGAATATCTTAATAAAAAGAAGCTTTTAGTGTGTGTATTTTGATGACAGCACACTAAATGAGACACAAATATATTGCTATCAATGCACATTAAACTCCTAATACTAGGCTCCAGGTTCTGAGGACACATTTATTTTCTCACCAGAAGTTTAAAAAATAAAGATCACGCTAAGTAACCCATTCCTAAACAATGAAGGAAAATAAGGATAAGCCCTTGCAGAATTTAAAAGTTGTCAACACTTGTTATTCCCAAAAACAATGCAGACTCAACAGGTAGAGAAATCTAAGGAATTCTTTCAGTCAAATGAAAAGACACCATTTACAGCCTTGCTACACTGGGCTACAGCAATGCCACCCATAATTTAACTACACTATACCCAAGCTGTGCTATCCTGTTCTATAAAGATGTTCATCACTCTGTGTGGATAAAAGGGTTTTAGAGAAATCTGGTATTATATTATCTAATTCCTTTTGAAATTCCATTAGAGAGTAACAACAGGCTCCTTAGGTCCACCTTGCTGAGAACAAGAAACCTTATTTTCATGCTTTTATTTATTAAGAACAAGTTGCCTGAGTAGAACTTGTCAAATAAAACCCATCTGACATTACAGCATTGAGCTGGCAATTAAAATCATGTTTCTACATCAAGCACACAGTGCTTGAGTATCAAAGGTATTGCTTCTATAATCAGCTAATTTAATTATATATGTATATTACATACATGCTTTGTACACAATGGTGATCATGCAGTGTATTAACATATTATATTTAGCTCTGTGATCCATCTTTGTGCAGTTCAGCTGTCTGGACACAAGTCTAATCTTCTCAGTCATGTGATGTTTCATTATAGTCCTGCTGTAGGTCCAAGGCAAAGATGCAGTGGTGCAGATGAGGCAGATTGGGGTAAGTTCTTCTATATCTACTGCACAGAGACCTAAGAGAGGAGAGCTGCAGCATCTGAGCCCCTTTTTTCTAGTATTTCTGCCAACCTTCTGCCACCACCCATGATGTCAGGTTGAGAAAAAAACTTAACAGAAAAAATCAAGATCCTGGACAAATATATTCTGCTTTCCAGTTCTGGGCATCACTCAAGACTATGATTTTCTTGAAAAGACAGTTCTCTCTGGCAGGGAGAACAGCACATTCCTCTGTTCTGTCTAGGTCCAACTCATCCAGGCTGAGGGCAGCCTGCAAAACACCACAAAATACACGGAACTATACCCCCAAGAACAGCTCTCAGCCTGCACCTAAGCAACATTTCTGAAAAAAAGCAACAGGAAAAGTGGGCAAATCTACATTTAAAAGCAGCCTTGTACCCTTGTTTGACTGACAGAGCAGACAAACCCCAAGGATATTCTCTGCATAAGCCAAATGAAACAGAAAGAACGGATGGGAAAGGTCAGCACAGTGGCACATGTAGTACACACGCACCCTAAATGAGTAATCTGTGCTCTAAAAGACTGCATTGCAGCTCCTTGCACGCACAGAGAAAGCCATGGTGGAACTCAGCCCCATACTGAGCATTTTGGGAAAACAGTCAGTACCTCTCCAAACTGCAGAACAACTGGTTGCAGCAAACACAGGTGATGATCTATATACATTAGTGGTTATCTGCTGGTATAGGGCATAACAGGCTCGCTAAATACAGAGCCATAAATTGACTTTTCCAGTGGTAAATCACAGTAGTATTTAAGAATTAATAATTAACTATTAATTACTAATTTTATTAGCTATAATGTAATTGGGTTCACGAATATTTAATTCCCCACAAATGTTTCACCATCCTTTTTTCCTTTATTAAACTCAGCACTCCTACAGTGATTATGTGTCTTTTTTGCTATGCTAAAAATGTTCTTCTGGTTTGAAACATTCATCTCTCAAATAGCCATAGACTCCTCCTGTTATTTTCCTTTTGTGCAAAGCAATGCAGAAACGAGTACTCATTTTCACTTCAGTGGACTCTTCTAACCCCTCTGTGAATTTTACCAAGACATTACATGTCTCAACACCTAAAAAGTAGGGCATCCAAAATCAGTGTCCCCTTTGGAATGCATAGCTCATTATTTCATCTGAACTGCCTGGCTTTGCAGTGCTAATCAAGCTCCTCCTCCCAGGTCAGTACCTGCTGTCGGCACCACTGGCAACATTTCAGCTCTGAGCGAGGGCACAGCTGTGCACAAGACTTAATTTCCTTCTCATTTCCCTGGTTCTCAAAAACCAGGGCTACCGATGCTGCAGGAGACTTCCATGCAGTGGTTATCCAAGCAGGAAGATCCCAGGAGGTGGTGGAGGGCCTTCCACGCAAACATTCCCAACTGGAACTCCTGGAGCTCTGCTACCAGCCGCCAAAGGTGATGCTCCCCTTGCTGTGCTGGCTTGCCCACCAGGCACCACAGAGCAAGCACAACCTCAAAGAAAATCAGACTCAGAAGAGGGACCTGCAACAACAAAATTCTCACCCACCTCCCTTTCCATTTCTCTGCTACCCAGAACAGGTAGCTGGAATTAGAAGCGTATGAACTGCCTGGACACTTATGGAGACCTCCTCCCATCACTTCCACATCACCCAGCTCCACTGTCAGCTTTCTGCTTCTGTGCAGCAGATGCTTTTGCACCTTCTGCTTGTTCTCTCTTCATCAGAGCAGGTGTCTTCCATCCTATCTTCACAGGCTAGGCCCTGGGCCCTTGCTGCTATGCCTCTTGTTATATTAACATAAACAGCATCAGCTGCGAGTGTCAGACCCTTTCTTTCATAATTCTTGGAGCTACTTTTGGCTTGCAGGTTTATTTTTCATTCAGCCAGCTTTCATAATTGTACAGGAGGACCAAGTTTAATATAGACTCACTAATACAGCAACTGTCTAAAATGATGGCACAGCTTGTGCCTAACTGGAATATATCATCCAGTCATATATCTCTGGCCTAGTATCTTCTTGGGGAGTAGGCACTCTTACACAAATTAAAATAGTAAAATTAATCCTTTGCTACACTAAAAATGTGAAAATGCTGCCCAAGGATAATGAAAACCAAGCAGGGTTTTTGAAAAGGACTTTGCAGACAGTAAGAAAAAATACGTATGCATATAACAGTGAATACTTCTGACTTGCATCAATTTTAAAACCAATGCAATAGAAGTTTGGCTTCTAACTTGCAAGGGCTACGCAGGCATTGACTGTGTCTAATTCATTATCCCATAAATAAACTGGCACCAAAGAGGATGCTGAGACTAGTGGCCTAACACATCAGGAGACTGCCTGTGGCAGACCTTGCCCAAGTTGGAGTAGAGAAGGGTGGCAGAGAGGAAGCAACAGGAATTTCTGATTAAATTCCCTGAGAGAGGTTCCTTCTTGGCTCTGGAATGCACACTGTAAAACAGTACATTAATGATGGGGTGGCGATGTCTTCCTGCTTCTGCAGTTTTGCAAAGGTTTGTTCTGTAATGCACAGGAAATAATGGGAATAGTGGCCATGGGAACTGCCAATGAAAAGCCAACTAAAACAAAAAGTAGTTAACAATCTCTGCTTAAATAATCTCAGGGCATTTACTAGGACTTGAGTAGGATACTACCCATTTGATTAATCCAAAATAATTTACTTCCTATGTTTTCACAGGCTCCACAGAATTTCCATGCTGGTGGTAAATATGTCCAAGAAAGAGAATCAAGATTAGTCATTACAATTTAATCTGCCCTTTCTTAGGTTGAATTTGACGTCTTGGAAACAACAACATTCTTGACTATCAGACTGTAGTGCATGAGTAAGTACATGAGATCCATCATCACATCTGTTCAAGTTAGAAGAAACTCCAAACCAGAACTGATGTATACAAGTTTAGAGTCCAGAAACTGCCCTCTTGATATTGTTTGGTTTGCATTACAGAGATCTGATACTGCTTATGACATGGACATTAGTGTTTCAAGTTACAGAAACTGCCATGCCGCCAAGTTCATGTTTTTAAATTTTCATTTATATGAGGTTTATACATATCGTTTCTCGTTCTCTACCTTTCCCATCCACTTTATCCTGCTCCCATTTGTCTTCATTTGCCTCCTACATTCAATGTATTTCTAGCAAAAGATTTTAAAATTCAGTATTTGTATTTCCCATAAAATGAAGAGGAAGGTAAAGAACATCATAACAGTAAAGAAAAATTATCCAGCATCTTGAGCATTTTTCTGCATTCATTCTCTGTCCTTCCTTAATAGGAAAACTGCTGCTAGAACCTCTTTCCGTTTGCATACACTAACCACTACTAATCACACCAATTCAGCCTGTGAAAATGTTTTGCAAGTTTACCTGTTGACCTTTAGTCTCTTGATTCTTTTGTGGTGAGCAAGGAAACACACACAATTTCCTGATCTAAAAGTGCTTATATGCAAATAATAGAAAGATAGGAAAGGTGCAGAAGATGCAGATGCTTTCTAACCCTGTCTTGTCTGAGCCAGCACTTTTGCTTTTGCAGTAGGCACCTTTCCTTTCTTCACTCCATCGATTCTAGCTGGGATTTATCATCTCTGCTACTGTCATGGATTTGTTGATGCCACCTCTTCATGCAAATTGTCACAAATGACTCTGAAGAATGACCTGTGAATTTGCAAAATAATGAAGGCAGAATGCCTGTGGTTGCAAACCTCTACAAAGATGTGAAAACTGGGACAGAGGTGAGAAATTCCCACTGATCTAAAACTCCCAAATGCTGGCCAGGACAGCCCTGCTGTGCAGAGTGCTCCTTTTTCTAGGGCTGTTTAGGCACTGGGTTCTTCTTGAAACCCCTGAGGGCCCGGCTTGTAGGTCAGCCAGCAGTATGGGTCTGCCACCCAGCCACAGATCCTATTGGACTCTGAACACAGAGAGTCCTCCTGGAAGAATTAGACTGTGGAATGCCGGGCTACACATCTACTACTAAATAAAAGGCATCCAAAGAAGCTTCCTGGTGGGAGAACTCAACTACCAAAACCATGACATTGTCAAAAAGGTGTCTGGCATGGGTTTTGGCCCATTCCAATTAACATAACTTCCAAATCTTATCAGGTGTGACTGGAGGCTTAGCGTGTTCCTGAGACTAGTCCCAGTATTGGTTTGGACATGGTTACACCACTGCATAGGACAAGAGAGTATGTTTGGAGAACTGTCAGCTTTTAAACTGATTTTTCTAGAGGTAACTTTGTTCTGTTTTTGGTGCAGATGATGGTGTCCAGAAAAAGTGATGTTGGAGTAAAATAGAAATGAATACAGGACCAAATAGAAATGTAGATTTGGAGAATGCAGGCAGAATGTTTGCTATATGAATAAATGTATTTGAATGCTTATATATTGCTTTTCATAATTTTGTTTCCTTTTTAGTGCGAGGAGGCATTAATTACATTACTAGCACATATAGATAGATATATAAATAAAATGTTAACTTTATCTCTCTGGTTTACAGATAGTTATAAGTACAGAGATTCACACCCAGGCATCCCTACATGTATAAAACTCACCTTCCACATACAAGTGAAATTCCTTACTTTCACTTTATAAAATAAAGATTATTAGTGAAATAAACCGATTTGGGATGAAGGAGAATTATAAAATCAGCCTCACATGATTTGTATGGCATCTGTTTTCCTTATTATTACTAAAAAGAGCAGAATCCTTATAGCAAATCATCTGGAGCTTGTGTCAAAATAATGAGGTCCATGCCAACACAGGTGACGTGATTACAGTAAAAAGCAAGTAAAATGTCATGTCATATATCCATTATGTTTAAAAATAAGGGAATAGTACAATACTTGATATGTCAGACTTCAGATTTCAAGGGGATCACCACTACTACTTTAGGAGAAATTCAAGAATTTCCTGCACATCTCCCTTTTCTCAGTGTATCTTGTATGACTTCAGCAGTATTACCAACACACATTGAGATACACATTGGCCCAATATTTTAATGACTGTTTTGGATTTTTTGTGATGAAACCAAGCCACACATCCAGCCAAAATAGTCCATGGCATTCCTCTGCACCACAGACTTCATCAGTACACAGCCATAGGTGACCTTTCTCTGGGTTTATGTCAATGACCTTGGCATATGGCTCAAGACTGAAACAGCCCCATCTTCACCTCCATTTTAATGGTCAAGGGTGTTATTTCTGAGTGCTTGAAAAGTCAGTGTTATACAATGGTGAATGTGGGTAATATGTAACTGCACATGGTAAATTTAAATAAAACAGGTTTCTTGTAAAGTTCCCAGGAATAACAATTGCAGAAATTGGGGGTAAATTCACACTGTAAATTTGGTTACTCACTCCACTTTCTTATCACTAGGAAATATGAGTGTGTGCCCTGCTGGTGCAAAGATTGCACGCACAGGCAACCTATTACATAACTGCAAAAGAAAATATCTACTGAAATTTTTATTACACTATTTTAAGTTACATGATTTCTATATATTACCTAACTTATTAATAAAAAAAACTTTACTTTTTTTATTCACTTTGTGTAGGTAAATTTGTTCAGAGCACTTGAGCTCTTTCTAGAAAATATTTATTGACTGTGAAGCGTGTCTAAAGAACTTTCATAAAAGGAACTACTTTTTTGCATTTTAGGAGCTCAGCATTTCAGTTAACCCCTTCAATATAAACATGATAGGATATTTTGTATAAATACTCCTACCCATCAAATAAAATACTTTCAACAGTATGTATTTTACCAGCTCTTTCTGCCACCTAGTAAGATAAATAAGGCTCTAGTTACAGGGTGTTCTTCATTTTAAAGAGCAGCACATCTCAGCTAAGACTTGAAGCACTTGTAATTTTGACTTATGCCCAGGATGAACAGCATGAATTCCTACACCTACAGCCTTTGGTACCAGTCACATGAGCTCCTGGACTCTACTCCAAAAGGTGCACCTTAAAAATAGTGTAAAAAAGGGATTCATGTGGATTTTCTCCTCAATTGCTTCCCAACATCTTAGCCTCACTTCCAGTATATGTTTAAAAAAAACCTCAGCATTTTAGTGGCCTTGGCTCACAGTCAAATACAGATTCTGCCAACTTCAACCCATGCTCCTGTTTCAACTGGCAAAGCCAGTTTGCCAGAACACAGAGAGGAGTTCTTAAGTAAAGTCTGATTTTCATGGGATGCTGGACAGTGAAATCAAAAGACCCATTTAGATAATCACATGCTCAGGGCCATGTGCAATTGTGCAAGCCCAGCTGCTCCAAAATCAACTTCCTCAAGAACTGGCCTAAACCAGGTCCAAGCCAGAGCAGGTTCCACAAGCCACAAGTTAATGAAGTCTCCCTTCATTAGAAGAATACCCGAAATCTGCCGGATAATCAGTTCCTGTCCTGCTGCAACTGTTCCTCAGCCTCTTGGGAGAGAGATTCTTGTGAAGCCAAGTCTTACATGTGCTCCCAAGCTTGAGCAACTGTGATATAAACCCTTCCCCACTCCTCTTTTCTTTCAGTGTCTTTGAAGGCATGAAGGTGAAAACACCTGCCA
>WAAG01068113.1:47102-62887 GCA_013390105.1 Tichodroma muraria
AGATGCATCAGACGAACTGGAAGTCAGCTGAACAGTGGTTCCCCCCTAAATTTATTTCCAGAGGTTGATGTGAATGCAGTATGAGCAGATAACCACGATAAATCTATCTAGAGATAACTATGATTAATCGATCTACTCATAAAGATTAATTGGTTCTATTTGCTCCTTCTGCTATTGTTATTTAAAGAATCAACAACCTAATTTTCAGTAATATTTTGCAGAAAAAAATATGATTTAGACCACTAAGAGTGTTCACCCATGTTCCTCAAGAAAAATGCCAAAGACAAAATTACATATGCACAGGTAATTTATTTGTGCAGCTATGCATATCAAAACAAAACATGTTTTTCTGCATATTCTGACCAACTAGCTGCACAGTAATATTTTAAGACTAATTCTAATATTAACATTAAATATGTTTTTATAACTGCAGTTTTCAGGATCATAACTAAATGTATTTTCTTTGCGCGAAACAGGCAAATTTGAGTGAAATGGTAAAGCTAAAGGGTACATTTGCCTGCGGAATTAATGAACAGCCTACATGGAATATGCACATTTCATTCCTTTTCGCTAAAATAATGGTGAATATGGAAATTTTCCATGTTTTAAAAATTAATAGTCCTTTAAGGAACAGCTGCAGACACAACGTTTGAATTAAGAGAGCTGAAATAATCAAGAACATGCTCATAAAGCAAGATACCCTCTAGGCCCACAACAGCGTGGCACTCAGGCTATAAAACACCCAACCAGGATTTACCTAGACAGCAGAAGATGTCCTCTACACCTGACAGACAGCATGAGTACAACATTCATAACTTCAGCTCTTGCTGAGTGGTTCCAGGTAGGAAACGAGAAAGTCACTGAAGTATCCACTGCATTTGTTTTTTCATTAATCACAATTCACAGGAGTACATGTGCACCGAGCCAGTTTGAATTGGGACAGATAATACCTCAGAAAGATGAGTTAGGAAAATGTACATGTACTCCTGTGCTTCTTGGCAAAACCTGGGGGCCCAAGGTAGATTTACATTATACTTGGAATATCTGCATTCCCGTTTGCTTTTTTTTAATAAGTGAGCAAATAAACCAACAAAAACAACCAATCAAACAACAACAATGAAAAAAAACCACAAACTAAACAAACCCACAAAATTATGTATAAAGTTCCCTTTTCTAGGTCTGGGTAGAGAGGATCATAGAACAGGACAACTAACCAGAATGAACTAAAATAAATGCAATGCCTGCAGGTTAACTTTTTTCACCTTGATTGGAAATTATGTTCCCTTTGGCTTCCCATGGAATTGATGGTCTCACTGGCTCTTCCTGGTACAGTGAGTTGTCTCCATTTCTTCCAGTAGACAACTTTGCTCCAAGGTAGGATTGGAGTTAGGCTCCTGTCTAATCAGAAACGGTGAGGCAGGAAAGAAGAGGTAATCTAAACTAAAACTTTTACCAGTTTATTTTGTGTGACAGATAATGCATTTCTAAAGACTCCCATGAGAACTCATGTGGAGGAGGTTTAGCAGGCTATCAGCACTCTTCGCAGCTCATACTATATCACATTAATCATCAGCTTACATTAAAAAGGCCACCTGTCCTTGCCTGTTTGTTCCCTGCGATGAAGAACGCTCCTCTATAATGCAGTTGTTCAATTAATCCATGCATTTATTACAAGATTTTGCACATTAATTTCCACTCATTCTGCTCCCAGTAAATCTACAGCTTTTCTTGTCAGGGTTTATGCCTCTGTTTTCAGGTGGGAAAGAAATGAACTGAATAAAATGATGAAAACAGATTAGTTCACTGCTCAGCCTCTCATCACTTAAAGACCAAAATAAAAAATAAATTTTTAATGTCTGAAAAGTTCAGATAAGGGTATTCCAGTTCAACATCCCAGACGGTGAGGTGCCATGAATTTTACAGACAAACTTGTGCTGATAGAATTCCTAGCTCAGCTTTGTACACTGAGGCAACCTGGATAAGTTTCTGAGTTTTCAGGTGTTTTCCCCAGGACAAATCCAACCTCAGCTACACAGCACAGGCCAACCAGGCACACAGTTTCAAACACTGATCTGAACTTTTTCAAACATTAAAAGGAGGAGGGCCTTTGATCTCAGATCTGTGCCCTTCTGCCCTATCTCCAGCCTGACCAACAAAGTGCTACAGACCTGAGCATCTCTGGGAAGGTACGTTTACAGTGAGAGCAATCTAAAATGATGAAAAATCTAAACCCAACAGGAAGATATAGGCATGCTGCTCCACATCACTCTCCAGCCACCACACCAGCAAGGGGTGCTCATCCTGAGAGCCCCAAATAGTCCCTGTTATTTAAGACTTGCTCACTAACTGCAACCATTTCTGGTTTACTTGACTCACATTACAGAATAGAGAGATAAAGCAAGCAGTGGAACCACAATGCAGATTAAAGATTAAAACAACAAGAGATGGATTAAGAACACACACAAGGAAAGGGATCAAAGGATGTTTTGTCTGTGTGATCATCTGGAACAGATCCTGCAGCTTGCATCAGCCAGTTATGGGGTTTATTTTGGTTTGATTTAACAGCTATTTGAGAAGCTTGCATGAGCAGATACAGATATTGTGGCTTTCAATAATTTTAGCAGATAAAGGACTAGAGATGGAGGCTAATTATTTTGTGTAAGAGCTGGCTTTGTTATTGTTATTTTTTTGGTTCTAAATGTGTATTATCTAAGAAAAATTTTACAAGATGTGAAGTAGTAATGGTAAATATTACTGCTCATGTAAATATCTCTAACATATGAGACCTATTTCCTTTACTGTGGCAGCACTAATTCTTCACCAGTTAAAAGGGAGCTCTGAAGTTTTCTGCCTTTATGTTACGTTAATAAGTGGATATCCACCATAACTTGCCAACAAAATTTAGTTCAAACTAAACAAGATGCCTCCTCTCCTTCTTCATGATTACAATACCAGGCACTGCAAAGAAGGGAGAAAATGAGTATTAAACACATAATATAGGAAAAGTAACAAAAGACTATTACAGAAATGACCCTATCTATGGATGAGACTTTTTTTTGTTGTTTATATTTCAGCACTTTTCTTTCATTCTTCACATGACTATAAAATTAAGCTCTTCAACAAGTGATTAAGCTAAAATTGCAATAAAATTCCAGATTCAGTCCTCAAAGACTTAGGATGGTTTATCTTCCCCAGTAGAAACATAACCTATGTAAGAAGGATTGATTCTTCACATTAAATCAGGGGAGAAAGGCTGGGGATGTTTTATTGTGGTGGCTTTATAGTGGTTTTGTTTCATTTCCAGATAGGTTATTTTAAGAGTAAGGAACCAAATAAAAATGCATCTTATGCCCTGACTTGGATTTTCTTGAAATCAGCAGCTGTGCTTTCCCTTCTCCCATGGTAATGACTACATAGGATCTGGTTCTACATGTAGAATCATTTTAAATTTAAACTTAACTGATCAAACCCTCAATAATAATAAGTTTTGAAAATCATGAACCCAAAAAATTCTTAGCCCTTATTTGAATTTCTTTTTCAGATTAAAAAAATTGTTATAAACCTTGGGCTTTTAATGTTTTGCCCCAAATCATTGACAAGATGTTATAACAAAAGCATCTGTATTCAATTCATCCTTTTCCAGTATGAATGGAACTACTTTAGATCCTGTTTCAGAGGTAGGACTTCACCCTTAGATATAACCAACTCAAACAGCAAATCACATAATGAGACATCTCATTGTTGTCTCTAGATTCCCTGGGGTGGAAGCAACTATTCAGTGCTCATCCTGCTCTTCATTTTACACATATTCCCAGACCCTGTTGGTCTGTGGGACTGTGGACAATGTTTATCAGATGTGTTTCCTTTACTTCAAAAAGAGAAAAGTAGACCGTGGGATTGGCAAAAAAGGGTGAAAAAGAAATTAGAGAAGCCCTACTAATTTTATGGTGGGCAAGGGATGTTCCAGGTGGCCCGACAATGGTGGCATCTGGCCAGAAAGACCCTGATACCACTATAGGAGCCCTTCAAAAGCATTTCTAGACACAGAAAAGGCATTTTCCTGGAATAACAGCTGGGTAATAAGCATAAATCTGGATGTATGTCAACACAAGAGTATAAAAAGAGCATAAAGGCGAAGGAAGTGACAGATGGAAATGTACTGTCCACCACCATTAAAAACTGAAGGTGAGGGCATGTTCATAATTTCAGGAGACAGCCATCAAGGCCAGAGGTGTTGCAGATGTTTATAGCAACCCAGGGCCTATTTCACTCTCCTGAAGATGAACAGGGGTCTGCAATTATTCAGACCAAAATACTCATGCTGCAATAAGTATAACAGGGAAAATACTCACCTAGCATAAATAAACACAGCTTCTATAAAGCACTGTGCAGCTGCTAAGGATTTGGTCTTGTGAGCAAATGCTTTCCTCTCATGGCACTATCCACATTTATTGCTTGACAGTGACAAAGGATCAATCTTTAATCAGAAATGTAAGTTCTAAAAGGAGCTTAAATTATTATACTGTCATTTCTCATATATTGCTCCTGTGACAACCAAAAGTGCAGAGGGTCTGGAACACAAGCAGCAGTGTTCAGCAGTATTCATTTGCACCCATATTTCTATTCACTTAAGGAGTTTTACCATTATTTCTGCAAAAGAGCTTACAGGATTTGAGGAAACCATAAAATGTATATTCCCAGTGTTCAGTGTCAAACCAAATCCCCCAACAAGGCCCTGCCTCACTGCAATGCCACCAAAACTGGGCTCTGCACAACCCTGTTGAAAGACCAGGTGAATCCTTCACAGAAACACTAAAACTGTGAATCCCCAGTCCACTGTCAGAGGGTACGCACTGCACAATCCCTTGGAGGTCAAAACACATTTTTGGATAGCAAAGCTCCCAATGAACCAGGGGTGAGTGAAGGAGAATGTACTCTGCTTCTCCTACTTTTTTTGCATAAAAAGATGCATGGGTGGGGGAAGGAAGAAATGGGCAAGTGATGTCTGTGCTTTTAGAAAGGACATTATCAGCAGCATTTTTTCATGTGTTTTAAGGCTTACCAGCCACCCCAAAATCCAACTATGGCAGAAAATTACTCTTTCTTTTTTTAAGAGGTTCCTCAGGTTTGTTTTTGACGAGACTGATTTTGAAATAGTCAGCTTTACTTTAGCATAGATGCTGGCATGGTGAGGACCAATATTGGGACTCATTTACAGACAGTTTAGGATACAGCTTTACACTGTGTAGTAGTTTGGCCGTGATTGGCCAATGTGTATTACTGACATTTGATAAAACCAATGAAAGCGTGGGTACGCCTTTTACGATACACCTTTTTTAAATGCAAACCCGGGAATCAGCTCTCTCTTGGTTTCCGGCAAAGGCTCAGGTAAGAGCTCCTGCCGAACATTCTCTGCTCCCCCTCTCCCCACGTGGCCGTCGGGCCTGGGGGGGAGGGGGAAGCAAGTCAGGCTGACCGGGAAAAAGGAAAAAAAAAAGACCGCAGAGCCAAACTGTGAGCTACATTGCTGATATCTGGCTGATGGAATTCGAGTTTTCTTCTCCTGCAGCATGGGTTGGTGAGAGAATTTCCTCAGGGCTATCTTGGAGCCACGAAAGATCACGCAGATCGGGCGGGGATGGCTTTTTCTGAGTGGAGTTCACTCTGGACTAATTTAACCCTAATGAACCGAGGGGTGGAAAGAAGAACCCACTAACTTTCTTTCTCTCTAACCATAAGAATCCAGCCAGAACTATAGCCAAGAGTGGCTCTGCAGCCCCAGCACGGCTTGTTTTAGTAAATGTGACTGCTTTGGCATGGCTGCTGCCTTTTGTGAACTCCTTAAGTATTCAGATGAAACCCGAAAGCTTCTATCTTCTCCGGAGTGAAAGAAAGGACAGAATGAAGACACATAGAGAAATTACGTAAGGATATTTTGCAGTCAGAAATTGAAGGTGATATTTTAAGTGGAGGAGAGATAAGGAGTTGTTTTATTTTTACATTAAAATCTTTTATAAGCTATGGTGATGGACTGTAATATAATGAGACAATTTTCCTTTAAACCATAAAAGAATATGGGGAGATGAACGGTTCAAATTGTAAATCTGAGCAAAAGAACACTATATTGACGGGGCCAGTATTGAGATGATTGTGACTGTTGGGAAATTTAGACAGAGCAATGAAATTTTGTCCTAGAGAAGAAGATGAAGAAGAGAACTTTTGCTGTTGAACAGTTTTGTCTTTAAAAAAAATAAACCCCATGGATCGATTATGGCCCAGAAGTACAGCTATTAAAGAGCTGTAAATATGGGAGGAATTTTCATGATATAAATGTTTTCCGGGCGGCTGTTATCATGAAAAGTTTGTTTTGTCTTGTTTTGTTTCAGTTTTTAGTTCCATAGCGAGTAAAAGATGCTCCAATCTCTAGAAGAATTGAAGAAAGACTATTCTAGAATTGAAAAAACTGACTGAAAGTTTCTAAATGTAATTTCTGTATGTTGTTAATGAGAGTGAGAGAAATTTTGGTAATAGAGGAAGAATGTTTGAAAGGTTTCATTCTAATTCTAAGAGTTGGTTGGTTGTTTTTTTTTCTTCTCCTTCTTTCCTTTTTGTATTAGTTAATAAAAGTCTGTCCTTTTCAAGTTTAAACCTGCTTTGCTCTTGATTACAAAATTTCTTTTCTTTTGGCAACCCAAATTGATAGTTTTTTTTCTGTCTGGTTCACAATGAAACCACGACACACTGTCCTAGGAGGGGGTGACAGGGTTCATTTCTGACATGGGAACAACGGGCTCATTCAGGGTCTGATTCAGTAAAGACCACGTTTTCACCAGGTAAAACCTTGATCTGCCACTGGCAGCAAGAGGAGCTGAACAATTCCCCTTTGCTTGGATAACCATATCTCAAAGCCTGTGCTTAAAACCTTTGATTTGCTATTAATTCTTTCCTAAGCCTGAATCATTGCCCAAACAATAGTAACAGTAATTAATAATAAACAGTCTTAGCTATAAAAAATATTATTTTTTCCCTTCATTTAAGCCATAATTCTTAAGCCCAGATGGATAAACTGTGAAACGAGCTCTCAAAATATTTTCCAAAATGATAAACACCAACCTACGACTATCACCAAATATTTGAGAAGCTCTGACAATCTCATATCAAGGCAGTTTATAAGGAAGAGCAAAAGTCACCAAAGAAACAAAGCAAAACAGAGAATCCATTCACTGTTTTCCAAGGGCACGCAAGTGTCCAGCCATCCCCAGGACAGCAGGGCTCCATCACATGTAATGGGGGTTTGGAAAGACAAATGGCATTCCTCTGAACATACCCATCTTCTTCCTTCCTCCCCCAGCTTAGCTTGCTGAGTGTGCCATAGGGTGTGGAATGTCCTTTTGGACATTCAGCTGTCGCAGCTGTGTCCCCTCCCAGCTCCTCGTGCATCCCACTGCTCGCTGGTGGGGTGGGATGAGGAGCAGAAAAGGCCTCAACTCTTTTCAGAAACCCTCCTCAGAAATAACCAAAACACCCCTGAATTACCAACACTGTTGCCAGCACAAATCTAAAACACAGCCCCATGCCGGCCAGTATGAAGAAAATTAACTTTATTCCTGCCAAAACCAGCACACAAGTGAATTTTACACATTAGGGCTCAGCTCTAATCCCTGAAACTCATAGAAATTTGTTTCTCTAGAGGGCAGGAGAGCGGTGTATTGAAGTAAATGGAAAAGATGTGATACATAAAATCAGTCACATATATCTGAGTACCAGCGTTAGAGATCCTGCCTGGAGAACTGAAAATTAAAAAAAAAAAATTGAATTCTGATCCAAAATAATAAATTTGGTTTACTGCAAAAAATTTTAAAATAATTTTGCCTTTTTTTTAATTCACAGAGAATATTTATATCACTGTAAAGAGTCAGAAGGAAAGAACCTTTCTTTTCTAAGAGCATTTTCTGTATTTTTGATTTATAAAAGAAAGATTTTGCACGTGATTCCTCCAGTATCTTTATTTCATTGCTTTCAGTACACACCCATGTAAACAATCTAGGCCATGAAACAAAGAAGCTGAGGCAGTAATTTACATTTTGGTCAGTCATTCCTTCTGCAGAAACATTAATGTCCAAAAGGACTGGGATAATGAATAGTTGCCCTAATGGGCCAAACCATTAAAACTAAATCAATTAGTTCACCTCTCAGCATGCTCATCATGCTCATCACAAGCCCACACATACAGAGGTAGAGTATAGGGAAAATATGTCTTCCATCAGTAGAAGGAGAAGAACCTAAAGGAGAGGAAAAAATTATCTCCTTTTCGAATCTTACAATTCTTAAGTTATTCTCTCCCTGTGAGTATTACATATCCTGATTTTCACAAACTTCATCTCCAGCATTTCCTAAGCAGTACTGCTCCTTTTGGCTGAAGGAATCTTTGCTTAAAGAATCACCTTAGAAATTATAACATTCACACTGCAGCCCATTACTCAAAGCTGTAATCACATTGCCCTAACTGTATTTGTCCCACACTGAATAATCTTCTATCTTTTCCACTTGAACGCTTCCACCCTGTACGCTGTTGCACAATCAAGGGTAATACCATTCTTCCTAAACATGATTGCCTTCATTTTCATTTTCCCCTACTATTAAAATAACAGAAATAATAATTTTACAAATTATAATTTTAATTTCTTTATTACTACCCCCTTAAGACCTACTCCAACAAATGACTTTATTAAAATACAACAAGCTTCTCTATTTGTTTTCTTCCTTTGAAGCAGAGTGAAGTGTCTGGGGATAACACACTACTATGCTAATGTTTGGATTTGTATTTTGAAATACCAATAAACCAGTGTGGACCAAAAGTGACTTCTTGGGTTTTTTATGATCTTTTAAAAGCCTCAAAATTAGTTTAGGGAGAAAAACTGCAACTCCTGCAAGACCCTTTTTTGTACAGAAAACATAAATATTTTGCCCAACTAAAGTGTATGATACTGTAATAAAAAAAATTAAATATATACTAAAATTTTTTAAGAGTACACTACTAATGATGAAAATTTTGAGGAGTGGAGGATACATTTGTTCCCCACATGCACACACATATGCAAGTGTTCAAAGCCATCAGTTCTTGGCCAGGTGTTTACCCGAGTCAGCTTCATCTGAACTCAGGGTCACTTTTGTCCTTCACTTTAACCCTTCCCAAAAATCACCACTCAGGCAAGGCTGGTGTGAAATATCGATGACAAAAATGGAAAATGTTCTGAGTGTTTTCCACTAAGACACCAACACACAAACACTGATCACTTATGTGAAAGCTAGGGGCACATTATTTCACACTGAGACATTTCAGGATCATATCTGTGCTCTTGGGTAAGGCACAGATTGCTAAATGCTGTATTATATTTTTACCACTCCACATAATGCCATCATATTTCTTCTTCTGCACCCATACAGCTGGCACAAAATGTTCAGCCAGGTAACAGATAAGGCAAAAGAAGGAGAAGAAAAAGAGGCAGCTCAAGCAATAGGACTCCCAGTCGGTAGTGGCACAGTAGTGAATTATGTTCTGAAAACAATTTTGAAGACAGAAATTATTTTAAGCCAAAGAAGAATCATAGAATGGTCTGGGTTGGAGGGGATCTTACAGATGACCTAGTGCTAACTTTCCTGACATGGACAGGGACACCTTCCACTAGACCAGGTTGCTCAGAGCTCCATCCAGCATGGCCTTGAACTGTTCTAGAGATGGGGCATCCACAGCTTTTTTGGGCAACCTGTTCCAAGCATGTCAAGACTTTGACAAGAAAGAATTCCTTCCTAATATCTAATCTAAACATAATGTCTTCCAGTTTGAAGCCATTTCCCCTTTTCTTGTCACTTCATGTCCTTGTAAATAGTCTCTCCATCTTTACTGTAGGCTCCCTCCAGGTTACCCTTGGCCACACTTGGGTCACCCCAAAGTCTTCTCTTCTCCAGGCTGGACCAGCCCAACTCTCTCAGCCTTTCCTCATTAGAGAGGTGCTCCATCCCTCTGATCACCTTGGCGTCCCTCCTCTGGACTGGCTCCAGCAGCTCCCTGTCCTTCCTGTTCTGGGAGCCCAGAGCTACTGCAGGCTGAGATCCCCGCAGCCCTGCAGGGGGGATCTCAGCAGAACAGGGCAGAGGGGCAGAATCCCCTCCCTCCCCTGCTGCCCACGGGGCTCCTGCTGCAGCCCAGGATTCCTAAATTAGCTAGAAATTTTAAGCATGCATATCAGGATATAATGAATATTGCCTTGTACTGAACCCAAATATAAGCATACTAAAATAGCATAACCAACAGAAATACATAAGAATTTTGCAAGTGTTGGCCCAGACAAACCTGTACAGCACATGTGTAGCATGACCATCAAAGAGGAAAAGACAAGCAGTTATATGCAGATCTACATAGAGATGGTATAAATTCAGTAGACGGAGTTTTTTAAGTTGAAAATTTGTCAGTCTTTGAAGTAATCTCTAATTCCTTAACAATATATAGAGACACATAAACGTGTATATTCACCTACAACACCTAGGAAAGCCAGGAATGTCAGAAATGCACTTTTATTTCTGGCTCCAGCCACCCTGTTTATTTTCAATGTCATGCAGTGTGTTTCACATGACAGGCTTTGAAATTCAGTAAGGTTTTCTAAAATCAGATTACCAGAACTGTAGGGGAAGAGCAGCCATTAAGAAGAGCTCATGGTACAAACCTCTGCCTGAAGCCGTTCTCCTGAGAACGGTGCTAATCTCAAACGTGCAAATAAAAACCAGTAGGAAACAACACAGCAACCTTCTGCCCATCAGTTGGAAATAAATGCCACAATTCTTTATTCTTCACACTCCAGTAAATTGAGAGACGACTGTAAAATAGTCAGTTACGGAATATTGTGGACGTATTAAACCCTTACGCTATCTTTACACATGGATGTATGTTGTCCACTGATGGATCAAGCACTGTCTGTAACCTAGGACATGGTGGGACAAAGCAGCAGCATTCAAAACCCTTTCTCAATGGCATAAAGAACAAAACAAAACAAAAAACAAAACAAAACAAACAAAAAAAAAAAACCCCAAAAAAACAAAAAAAACAGGGGTTGAAATATATTAAAAAGCCCAACAAAATCCTGAACATGTCACATCTGAGGCAGCAGTCTTGAGCCCTCTTCTGGGCATGGCTGCATGGGATGCCCTTGCTCCTCGTGCTTGTTCCCCTTCCCTCTGTTGCAGGGGAAGAGGAGTGGGAGTCTCCAACCCCTCCAGAGAGGCTGAGGTGCCCAGAAGATCCCACTGTGACTCACTTCTGTTGGGAGTAGCTGTGACTGTTTGAATTGCTTATTTTGACTGTAATGAGACTGGAAGTTCTCCCACACCCAACCAAATGGGTACATCTAGAGCTCAGCAAACCCCAGCACAGTAAACAACAACCTATTCCCATAATTTCTGTGTTGAGAGAAAATACTGGCACTGGCTGTACAGACAACATGCTTGAATTCCACTTGAGAACCATTCACAGGATGATCTAAAATGAACTGCTGACCCCGAGTCTAGTTCTGGGGAGACACAAAATGCTGCCTTCTCATGAACAATTTTGCCTCAGCAGAGAAATGAGGATGGGGATGACTCCGGTGCTCCCAGAAGTGATCACTGGAGAACAGAGCTGCAGGACAGAGCATTTGGTGCAGCCACTGCCTGTGCTCTCCTTTTGCAGATGAGCCAAAGGCTCCCAGCTGCAAGCTCAAAAAAACAGGACTAAAATATTTTTTAATAAGCAAACAGGCCAGCAGCAGAATGGCTCTGCTGGTACCTCTGAGAGCTCTGCTACCTCACACAACCCCCACAGCATCAGCAACAGAGCCCTCTCTGAGGTGAACAAAAATAGCCATCTAAATCCAGCAACATGGAAGTACGCATGCACATTGTGGTTCGTCAACTAAATCATTTTTTTCTGAAAATTTTCTGTTGAAAATCCTGCCTGGAGAATTAATCAAACTCACATGTTGACATATCACTTTCCTCTTGAAGGTCTAGTACTCTGTTCCATTTATGGTGGGGAATACTTGAGCACAAATCTGACCTTCCTGTACTGGATGGGTCAACAGCTGTGTTCCATGGGATCTCTTCAAGTGTCTCATTTGATTTGCAGGCAACCAATAATGCATGATCTTTGTGTACAGACATGCACTATATGTCAATGGAGATGATCAAAAGATGAACTCTCCCTAAAATAGATGTTCATTTCTATTTTCTAAATTAGAGAATTTCTTAATTTCAGAAAATAAAGATTTCAATGCATCACAAAGGCTACCATTAGACTGAGTACTCATCCTTCCTTCCAACACGAGTCAAATATTAAACATTCCTTTCCAATGTAATTTCTTCAAGAAAAGTTTCTTTAGTATCACCCTGGTTTTCCCAGGTATCTGTGAATTCCTCAGGTGATTGGTCAAGCATTTAGCATCTAGCTTATCCCCACCTGCTGTCTACAAGGGCAGCTTTGCTGTACTACAGGAGAATGGGACTCTGGCATTAAACTCATGGTCTACTGCTTTATTCCAAATGTAAAAATTCTAAGGGCAACTTAGAAAGAAGAACCCGACGAGACTTAAACAAATCAGTGGTTTTTAATGAACACTTGCCTTGCAGCCACGATCGTCTTTAGAGAAAGTAGCACCACACGCAATTATCACACCCCCAGAGATCACAGGTTTTGCAGATGAGCTAAGAAAAATTGTGCAAATCATTTTTTTCCTCTCCTGATACACTGGAGAGTGTTTTTTTCCTTTCCTCTTCACAGGCTACACTGGAAAATGCACAAAGCAGGGAAGTGCCCAGTACCATTGCCACAGGGAGCTCTTGGAAAGCTGTCCAAGTATGCATGCACTGGCATAGCTCTGTGCCAGGGCATGTGGTGGCAACTTGAGCTCTCCTGTGCCTGTGCTGTATCAGAGGACGCATTCAGCAGAGGTCACACCCTTCAGGGACCAAGCCTTCCTTGTCAGGTGTTTTATCACCCCTGCCCTGGCTCCAGAAACCCAGACCAGAATGACCGAGATTAATCTCTTCCAACACACTGCTCTTTCTATCACCAATTTAAGGGGGGTATTTACCCTGATACACCCACAGTGGGAAGCTGTGTGAATTGGATTTAACCCAAACCTTAGCTGCCAATTCCTTGCTGCTGTGTTACCAGAAGTTAACATCACAAAAGTCTCATTCACATTAGATTAAATATCTTCATCTCTCCATTATACAAAGAGTGTAGAACTACCTGCTAGTTAAAAGAGAAAAAAGCCCAGAGCAAAATACTAGTGATCAGCTTCCACTCATTTCCAGAGGACTTGCAATGTTTTACTCAAAACAGTCCATATAGTTTTCCTTCCATTTTGCGCTCAGGGAGGCTACTGTCTAGATCAAGTTGAAGCACATCTGACAGAGCCAATTTATATTCCAAGATTTCTGCTTGCTATGTTTTGGTGGTATTGACCTTTAATTGTCATTTGCACAAAGGCCCAGACCTTCATGCTTGCCAAGATCGAATTTATCTCTAAAATTTAATATGCAGAATTGAGCTGACTGGAACTCAGCTGAATAAGTACATAAGTCTGGCAGACAGTCATCTAAGCTATTTTAACATTATCTTAAAGTGGTTAAGTGTGCAAATCTGTGATCACGATAATCATGTTTTTGGGTAAGTCAGATTCAAGTTAAAGAAGGCTGGAAAACAGTCTCAGCCTCTTAACTTCTAAAACCACATGTTTTACTTTATTGACAAATCACCACATTTAAAAAATCTAATCATCACACAAGAGCTGACAAAAAAAGAAAGGTAACACATCGCTACTGACATGAAAAGCATTTTCTTGCTCTCCAATTCTTGCAGGGTTTGTTATTCTTCTCCTTCAAGCTGAAGGAGCAGATAGTGTTATTTAGACACAAGTCTGCTCAAGAACCTGCTAAACACTGAGAACTAGTTTCGTGACCAATAAAAGTAATGAAGACCAAATTCTTACTAATTTATGTCTCCTGTGGCTTTCCCTTGTGGAGATTTTCTGATGTTTAATAAGGACTGTATTCTCACAGGAACCTTCTTTCAGTGAAGGCAGTAGCAGGCTTTCCTCTTCCCAGCTGCTCATTCTTATGAAACTTCTAGAAATGCAGTCAGTGTCTCTGAGATTTCCACGTGAGAGTCACTGCTTCTCCTTCTTTCCACCTTTCAGCTGAATGTCAAAGGTCATCAGAAAGAGCCATTCTCATGCTTAATGACCTCCACCCTTATCAATAGAATGATTTGAATTGTAATAAAACCAAGAGAGCTCATGAATTTTAAACTCCACAGCTTGGAAACGTCATTTTAACAAGTTTGATGAGATTACTGGTTGATCTTCATTTCTGAGCACCACTTCCTAAGTTTTGAGTATCTGCCTGACAGAATAGAAGAAAATAGAATACTATTTGCCAGCATTACCACCATCTTTCCACTCCAAAATATTCAAAGCCTAACTGCAAAAAACCCTAGTATGAAACAGAAAAGTGAATGCATTTCAACCCAGCGTTAGGATTGAGATGGAGGAAAGGAAATTAATGAATGAGAAAGAAGCTTAAGGGGAGAAATAAGAGGTTTGCTAGGTTTTTTTATTGTTTTCTTTTGCCCGAATACACAAACACCAAACAAGATAAACGAAGACTTATATCACAAAAAAGTTTTTCCCTAGGCACACATCTACAGCAGCTGACTTACTGACATACTTGGTTCAAAGGATTATGTGTTTTACAGATAAACTCCATCTCTTATGGGCAAAAAGAATTTTAAGACTAAAGTCATGAACACAATAGAATCACTGGTGGTTATCTGCACATTAAAATCGACTCCACACAAGGAAAGATTTAAAATCCATTTTCTTCCCTGAAACTCTGTATTCTGAGCTCCACTTCCCCCAGACCAGCTCAATGAAGCTGTTGGCCTCTAGGTAGAAAATGACAGCACTCTCTTTTCTTTTTTCAGACTTCTCTGCCTTGCTCAAGGTAATTAATAATGCCATTAGTTATTGCATAAGGAGATGTGAACCCCCAGTTTTAGAAACGAAATGAAGGAGGTGCAGGTTTTCAACTGCTTAAGCAGAATTTGACCAAGAGCAAAATGCTACAATAACTGAGGTGAAAATTGCTTCCAAAAGTGAGTTATGTATTGGAGGCCTGTTATTGGCATTACAGTCCAAAAGGAGGTGTTCTTCAAACTAAGTTGCTCTGGGAGATACCTTTGGCTGTGTTTACCTCTAATAGGCAAATACAAATGCAAGTATGCGTGGCTGTGTCGCGGTTCAACCACACAGGGCAACTAAATGCCACACAGACACTCAATCCTAGGACAACATGCAAAATGACACACCGTTTTGCTACTCTTGTAATAGATTTGACATGACTTACATGATATACAGAACACATTTTTCTATTAAAAGATCCCTCTCTGGATCTATTTCGGTGTTTATTCAAAAACAGGTAGAAAGGAATTCACTACAATCAAAATAAAATATAAATAAAAATTCTCAAGGAGAATGAAATGTTTGTAGAATTCAACCAAAGCAAGAAATATAAGTGACTAATTTCTAATATTACACTACTACCACTAAATGGCCTCTGTTTTTACAGTCTTCTCCTAAATCAGTAGTGGTTCATTAGTGTTATACCTTAATTTGTACCTTAAAATAAAAATCAGTACTGCCTACATTATATTAAAAATATCTTGATATATTAGAATATAGACTGGAAGTGAT